>PVJX010005451.1:0-85449 GCA_004027295.1 Dolichotis patagonum
CAAGCAAGGGCCAATCATTGCTTGTTGTTGTACTTTTAAATCTCCTTATAATTTTGCCTTGCAAAACTGATCCCTTCCTTACCTTCAGACCCCCCACTCCCACCCCATAATTTATTTTCTGGAGAAACTGCTCTGTATCATTTCCTCAGCCTAGATTTTGATCTCAGAAATACCTCTTGTAATATTCCTTTATATTTTTTTGAAATTATCAGTTGGATAAGGAAAGTTTTAAATCAGATGAAATGGGATTTTCAATAGGACCCGGTTGGACTAGATTGAATAGCTCAGATTTACCTGTGTGCTGTGGAATCTGCCCAGTGCGTTGTTAACAGGTAGAAAAAGACCGATTCCATGATGCACAGGTGAAGGCAGAGATGGAAGAATTAAAGGATGCTTGTATCTTGTGCAAACATTCAGTCAGCTAATAACAAAAATAACTGGGACTACTCTGAATATTCTGGTGTTGATTTCCAACTTGATTTCAATTCATTTACTGGACAAAGTTTATAGTCTTTCCTCCACATTCTGCACTACTCTTACACCATGGAGCAACAGCTCCGGGCAGCTGTTTCCTTGAAACAGAACCCTGGTTACAAAATTCTGAAAAGTTTTTGCATAAGTTATTCATCAAAATTCATTTTATGTAGCAAATATTGTTACTCATGAGGCTGAGGAGGTTTGCTTCTTCCTGATGCTCTTTGCGTAAAGTTCCTCGTGGTTGTTCACTGCCGGAAAACAGGCAGTCCGTACTCTAGTACTGTGATGTCTTTGCTCTACCTGCTTTTCATCAGAAGGGTAATTGCACTAGACCAGGTGTGAGCATGCAATGGATTCACTCTTATAGGCAATACTGTGCCTATAAAAGTGTCCTGATGCAGCCCAAGCAGACATCCCTTCTGTCTGCAACAAGTCAGGGCACCACCAATCAGCCAGTTCTCTCCCCTTTCATGTGATCTATCCCATTATAATTGTTAGCTTGCAATATTTGAAGGGATAGGTGGTGAAGCATGTCTACCTTTCCTGGGGCACTGCACAGTGAAGCCTGGGGACCCAAGCCTGGACTAACAGATAAGCAGGTGTGGCTGTATCCTAAGTACAGTTTTCTGATAGCTGAGAACTCTGCAAAGGGAAAGGACCCTACTGTTCACTCCTGGGCCACTCATCAGAAATGCCAGGAGAAGCCACCCTGAAGTGGGTGAGCACGGACCTGGAGGACTTGAGGATAAGGCTCTGACTCTGACATCTACCAGCTTCTGCCATGTTCATTCCTGGCTGAACTCTCCCTTTTGGGAAAGTTAACTGGTGCCTAGGCTAACTGTACCCATGTACTTGACCTCATTTATATTTTATATCTTATGTCATTCTCAGAAATGCCCTTGCCGGCCAAAGTCTCATTTCCTGGACAGAGACGCAGAATGCTGGGAATTTATAGACTAAGATGGAACACAGTGAAATAAAAGCAATACATATGAATAATCCATCTCTTTTTGGCTGTTTACAATATGCTTTCATGCATTTTTTTTTTCAGTTAACCCTCACTGCAAACCCAGTGAAACGGACTAAGCAGGAATCTTATCTCCACTCTGCAATGCAAAGGAGCCCCAGGTGGACAGATGACATGCCCAGCACCACTGGATTGTGAATAGAAGGAAGAGGCTCTACACTTGCTGTCTGCTGCCAGTGTAAGAATGGGAGGGGGGCCCAGTCCATGCTGGGCCAGGACAAGAGCCAGAGGTGCTGCTCTTGGAATGTGCCAGTGGCTCAAAGGGGCAGCTGGGCCTGGTGGAGGGTCTGTGCTGTTGAAGGGCCTGTGCGGGAACACAGATGTGAAAGAGCTTCACCTGACAAGGAATAGTGACAACTGAATCAAACTCTCAGGTGTGAGGCAAGAGACAACACATTCCCTCGGCATGCAGGAATCTCAGACCTAGAAAATCATACTTGACCCAAGATATAAAGAGAAAATCACAGGTAGACAGTAGAAAGTAGGGAGCCATTTTTCAAACTGGAAAGGGAACAAGAGATGCAGGGAGGACAAAGAGAAGGGAGAAAAAGGGGATGAAAAGAGAAAGAAAAAATGGAAATAGCACTTTTGCAAATGGAAATGGGGATCAAGAGATGGAAGAAGCAAGAATGGATGAGAAAGGTAGGGGACGAGAAAAGTACAATATGTCATGAACAGGTAGCAACTTCTGTGATAAATGTAATTACTATGTACAGAAAATATGTGCTAATAAAAATTGTCTTGTCCTGTCAATCTCTCCTACTCTTTAGTACAACGCACCTTAAGCCTGGTTTAATGTTTGAGTAATCTGTTTCTAGTTCTGTATTCTGTAAAACTTCTTTCACCATGTTTCACTCTCTTCTTCCAAAATCCTGAAGCATCTCTTATGTGTCAAGCATTCTGTCAAGCACTTTATCAATATTAATATTTAACATGAATAGCATTTGTAATTCATAATTGCACATAATTCTTCCTTTCTGATATAGTTCGATATAATAATACAAGAATGAATACACAAACAGACAATAGCCAGGCCAGATACAAAAACAGAACCAGGTACAAACTCTGCAGCCACCAGTCCTCAGAGAGTCATAATTTAATCAGTAACTCCCAGTTTTCCTAATTTTTGACTCTGCTTTCAACCTACAAGCAATCAGAGAAAGCCAAATACATACACGAGATGCCCCACTTCTAGTGAGCCCCATCTCCCGCTTTCCCAGGCAAGCAGGCTTTCACCACAGCACCCCTGAAACCTGCCCCCCTTTCCACTCTAGTTTACCACTGCCCTGCCTGCCTTTGAGTCTCTCAAACAAAGCAGTGTGTTTGGCAAGCTCTGAATAAGCAGCCTCTATGTGTTCTAATGTGGGGTGGTCTTGATTCATTTTTATAATACCTTTATAAGTATTGAGATTACTTACAGTTTCTGTACAATAAAACTAAGGCATAAGATCACCAATCAGTAAGTATCTATTCAGCACTTCAGTCCACGTCTCACTGATTATGAAGTCCGTGCTGTGAATCTGTGTCCGGAGCACCTCCAGAGCTTCTGCTTAGCCTGGGTCACCAACTCGTGGCTGCCTACCAGCTACAGGAATGTTCCAGTATGTCCAGCCTAACTGTAAGATTAGTCTGGGAGCCGTGGAGAAGTCCCAGCATGACTCTCCAGCCCTTAGTCTCGCTCTTGGGCCCTCATTCTCCTGGCAACTCCAAGAACTGATCTCTCTCACTTTCTTCTTTAACCCCTTGGTCACCTGCTTTGCTTCTTTACTCTTTTATTCTCCAAGATAAGATGAGAACTGTTAGGGTTCTCAGATATCTCAGTTCCCCCTCAAGTAACTTGTTTAACATCTTACATTTGTTAGTAAGCTAGCAGAGCAAAGATTCAAATCCAGGTAGCTTGACTCCAGGACTTAACCAGATACTGCACTCTGTGCTAGATACTAGAATACAAATACAAGTTGCAAAAGTTCTAGAATCTCAGCAACTTCTACATGAGGTGCAAGTTGCCTCCTGCTTGCACAAACCTGCCTGCCCAGAACACATCCCATGCAGTCATCTGCATTACTGATGGCCTCTCCCTGGAACAGAGGGAAGTGTTTCCTTATTCAACCAGCCACTAGGATGCTCAAACAAGCCATGTGGCCCCCTGTGAAGCTGACAGGGCGTGCGAGAAGAGAGACCTCTGAGATGTACAACATGGACCAGCAGGAAAGGGTGGAGGTCAGGGGCCTCAGTGGGATAAGACACTGCTCTAGTTGGTGGGTGTGATCATTCGGCACTGGCCATCTTTGCACTTCATCTAGGTTTTCTGCCTAACACTGATTACAGAAGCATGGAGAAAGGGGAAGACAGAATTTCCAAGGAAAGAAAAGAAATACACAGAGAGTTCTGGAGAGTTCTGGGGACCTGGAGGATGGGGTTCAGTTAAAGTCCATAGAGCTGGCTTTGCCCTCCTTCCAAAGGAATAAAATGTACCCACTTGGAAGCCTATGGGTTGATATGGAAGGTGACATGAAGGGAGGAGGAGAGAAGAGTGGTGAAGGGTGGGATGAGGTATGAATGGAACGGGTGAGGTTGTAAGTAGATTGAAGTGGCATCTTGGGTAGCTTTGTGCCCATGTTGGCACAGGAAGGAATTCAGCCTTCACTCATAAGCAGTGGGGTGTTTTAAAGCAGGGGAAAACTTCATTTACTCATTTCAAGAATATTGAGCCCTTGGCCTATGGCAGCTGTAGTACAAGGTGGGAGAGGGGCATAGAGAGTAAGAATAGTCAGGTCTCGCTGTCTGGAGTTTACTGTGGAGTCCAGAGACAGCACTTCGACAGATAAGCCCACAAGATATGTAAGGTTCCCGCTGTGAAGAAGGCTGGGCAAGATGGGCCCTTAAAGGAACTCAGGGACATTTCTCTGAGAAAGTGACAATTGAGATGGAAGGTTAGTAGGAAGTAACTAGGTAAGGCTAGGGGAGTAGCCTTTGAAGAACAAAAACACTTATTTAATCCACAAGAACTTGGAAACTACGTTGAATTTCTTTCTATCTTAGACAATGGAGAACCAAAAGCATATACAGACTCTTTTACCAAACAAAGATAAAATAGGGGTGACACACAATGGCAGTCAGTTTAAACTTAAATAAACCAGCACTTCGATTAGCTCAAAGCAAAGCTGAGAGTGATGGGTAAATATTGGGCCTGGGCTGAGGAAAGGACTTTAGAGTTCTGTTTCTTCGGAAGGACGGAGTTGAGATAAATGTGGAATGTTGTGCTTGTTTTTTGGCAGTGAAGCCCTACGTATGGACCTGGCTCTTGGCAGGTAAGTGGCTTACAGGTCTGTGGAGACCAGATCAGATAAAGGACTGCTGGAAAGCCCAGTGTGACTGTCCATGTTACATATCCATAGATCTCAGACTCTTTCAGCGAGAATGGAATGTTCCAGTCTCAAAGGCCATCGACCATGAGAGAATATGTAGTTAAGGAATGAAAAAACAGTTGGCTGGAGCTCAGAAGAATGTTTGTGCAGGGCAAGATGGAGCCAACAGGCAGGCAGAACACAGAGTCCAAAGCATTCTCCAGGCCACGGAGGCAATGTTGGAGCCAGGCTTCTCAGACCTGCCTGATGATAACAATCATTGGATGCTTATTACATAAATATTTTACTGCAAATATTTGTCATGGTCAAAGTGACAGACGGTGGCCACGTACTCCAAGGAAGCACTGGTGAAGGTGAAGAGGTGCATTGGTGATAGATGGACAGAGGACCGGAAGTAGAAGGCTGTGTTGAGATGGTAGCTGGGCTGGGGGTTTAGCTCAGTGGCGTAAGCTCCTGCCCAGCAAGCACAAGGGTGCGAGTTTGATCCCTGGGACCACCAAAAAAAAAAAAAAGAGAGAGAGAGAGAGAGAGAGAGATGGTAGCTGGATTCTGGCCCATGTGCAGCTGACAGGGCTATTGGGTAAGACAATTGCCATTGTAACAAGGTGAGTGATCATTTTGAGCAGATTGAGTTTGAGACACTGTTGAAATATTTCAGTGAACACATCAAGTAAGCAACTGAGTGAGCACATCTGAAGGTCAGAGGAGATATCTGCAATGGAAATATAAATATTTTGATCATTTTCTTGCAATAGGGAACTAAAGCTATGAGTATGCTTGAGATTGTTGAGGAAAGAGAATAGAATAGTATGAAAGAGGGTTTAGGACAAAGTTTGAGGAACTCCATGTAAAGAACAGAATGAAAAAGGAAAACCTCCAAGAGAGACAGAGAAGGAACTAGGAGGAGGACAACTAGAAGATGATATTCCAGCAGCCAAGATTGGATCTGTTTTAGAACTCCTAAGGCTATTACGGGGATTACAGTCAGGTGCACTTTGAATATTGTAAAAACTGATGTTCTTGGGTCAAGGATTTAGCTCCATGGCATAAGCGCCTGCCTGGCAAGTGCAAGGTCATCAGTTTGATCCCCAGTACCAAAAACAAACAAACAAGCAAAAAAAAAAAAAAAAAAACGATGTTCTCCAGGCACAGGAAATGTCTCTTGGGTTAGCATTGATGCTTTTCGTTCACTGTTTTATTTAACTGAGGTCTGCTGCCAGCACTAATGAGACTCCTAGTAATCAAGCTATTATGTGTGAATCAGTCAAAAGAAGAATTTGACCATGTGTTTCTCTTTATTTCTTTCAAATATAATTTTATCACACCAAACCCTTCAAAAATAGTTATATCTGCAAAATAGTACTAGAGAGTAATTTGCGCTCTTTTTCTTTAAACCTCTGTATTTAACTCATGTATAACAATAGCAAATATGCCTTTTATTTATTTATTTTTTATTTGAAAGAGAATAAAACAAAAGGGGGCAGTACAGAGCAGATCAGAACAGGACAACATAGGCTACACAGTACTTTACATTAAGTCAACTGGACATCAACAGTAGCTAACAACATATGCCTTTTAGGTCTTCCCAGTTTTCAGACTACGTTTGAAATTCCTTGTAATGAAGAGTAAGAGTGAAATGGGGACAAAACTCATTTTAATGGGAAGAACAATTTGCTAGCTCCAAATGTGGCATTTAAGGATAATATTTGATACTCAGAAAAGAAAAAAGTCTCTTGAGAAACAAGGCACTGCCCAGAAGGCTCGGATCCTACTTTCACTGTGACTGCAGCAAACACTTCTGGTGACAGCATTTATAAGACATACAAGAATTTTTAAGAGGAATCATGGCACAATTGAAAGCGTTATCACAGCTAAAATAGCAAGTTTTTGAGCAATCTAGAGGCTGGAACAATCTATCACAGCATCCATCTTCTTTATCCTCCCTATGGCGTATGTGTATGAGAACAGGGAATGACCCGGAAACAGCACCCTGCAAGTACAAAGTGTAGATCTGGACTTGCAGAACCCTAGCCATTGCATCACCAGCTGTGATGCTGTTACGTCAAGGCTGGGTGCCGGGTTTGCTGGAGTGCTGTGTGTGGGTGGTGGCACGTGTTCCATTCATGACAGCTGAGACTGACAAACATCAACCTACAAACATCATCATATTTGATACTTGCAATAACTGTATAAAATACGTTACTGTCATTATGTTTTAGAGGGCAGAAAATGTTGACTTAGGCAGGTAAATAATTTGCCTGAGCAACTACCCTGGCAGAGCTAATCTGTAGTCCCGGGTTCTGAACTAGCATGTAGATTGCCAGTTCAGATTTAATAAACCAGGCTATCTTTGCTCCTTAATGAATTGTTGCTTCTGCTCAATTCTCCCTCACAGGCTCTAGAGGGAATACAACCCTGATGAATTAAGAGCCCTTTTAGGCAAGATGCAGGAAATGTTTCTGACAAGGTGGAGCAACAGCTGAAGACACCAATCAAGCTGGAATCACCATTTCAGGACCAAGACACAGGTGGATGAGGCGATGGTCCCCCTTTCAGAACAATTCTAAACGAACACATCTTGTTGCTGTCACATAAATTTAGTCTTCCCAAAGATTTATATGAGGTTGATGTCACCATCACCAGTATGACAACCAACTAGGCTGAGACTCACAAAATAAATTCATGGCTGGGAACGGTGGAGCAGGGGTGTGAACCCATGTTGCCTCTAGGGCTGCCCACGTTGTGGGCAGTGCATAATAGAGATGCCCGTCATTTGCGTGTGCCCTGTTTGGGGAGAAAGTCCCCCAGTGTGCCAGCTAGGAGGGTTTTCTTTTTATTAGTTTCCTTTAAATCTTAAAGATGAATAGTTGGGAGTTTCCTGAATCTGAGCTTGAGTCTGTAGCTTTGGGAAAACAGGTCTGAGGTCCAGGACCTAAATGAGGGCACAGATGGTTTCATGTTTGCCCAGACCACTGTGTTCTGATTCCTTTATTTTTGTGATGATGGATCGAGCCACTATGAAAATCAGTCTTGTATGTGCTGTAGCACATTAAAGTCAGTGACCTAAAACATCACGCCCATAGAGTAAAATTCTCCTTATAGATCTGGAGGTCAAAAGGAAATGTCACAAAGTCCAAGAGTCAGCAGGGCTGCATTCCTAAGGCATTAAGGGACAACCCATTGCATTGTCTTTTCTGGATTCTAGTGGGCGCTGCGTTCCTTGGCTCACGGCAGTCACCTCCATCATCACACTGTATCTCTTTGTATGTTTTTCTGCTTCCACATCATAGCACCTTCTCTGACTTTGGTCCTCTTCATTTAATGATTCTTCTGACATTGACACTGGGCCACTGGGGTGAACCAAGATAGTTTCCCCATCTCCAGAGCTTTAAACTAATTACATCTGCAAGGCGGCTTTCATCACGTAAAGTGACATATTAACAGATTCCAGCGATTAGTCCATGGAAGCCTTTGAAGGTCACTTCTCAGTCAGTCACAGATGCCACAGAGGTTGCTACACTATTATCATATTATTGATATGAGGATACTCCCCTCCCCTGCTGGTGAGGAGCCTCACTAGCGCTTCTAGAAAGGACAGTCCCAGCCCTCCACAGTCTCTCAGTGCATGAACTCTTAAAGACGGCTTTCAGTTCCCATTAATGTGCTCAATTGTTTTGAAAAGCATGCTCTGAGTCAGAGTGATAAAATTACAGTCTTCCCAGCTCACATGTACATTTTCCCCCAAGACTTTATACCTTTAAATGGTATAAAGTCGAGAGGCTGGAACTATCACAGCATCCATCTTCTTACCCCAATGGAGTAAAGAAGTCCTCCCTATAGCAGGGAGGTGAGTTTCGGTGCAGACTCTCCCTTCCTCTAATCTAGAATTAGGGAGAAGATGAAATTCAGTATGTCCTAATGTATTTAAAGAAGGAAAATCCTCTGACTTAAAATGGCATCTTCAGTAATTCCACTGAGGAAGCTGTTGTTGCCATGGTGACCAAAGTCTACTGAATGAGATTCTCTCACCTTCTTCCTATTTCCCACCCCTCTGTACATTTTCCTAGCAATTCTCTATTGCATTCATTTATGAGTATCTCAGGTCCACTCTTCTGCCTAATGAAAATACTCCTGCTTCTCAGCGGAGGATCTCTGTCAAGTAAAACCTAACCCAGGAATGGTAGGGTACATTGGGTCACCGAGATCTTTCTCCTCCAGACAAGTGGAGAATCTGCGGATATGCTCCCCGTGAATACATAATAAGCATCCCACGCCTATGTCTGTGCCTGTGCCTGCGCCTGTGCCTATGTCTGTGTGTATCAATGACTATAATAAGGGAGGATAAAGACGAAAGGCAAGGAATATAGAGCTGACATAGAGCATAGAGAGAACAGAAGCTACTGAATCCACTTGTTACACCCTCTCCTATGCAGCCTTTTCCAAGAAAACTTTCCAAGTCTCCCTTTACCCTCCACACATAGTCTGGGGCCCAGTGAAGGCCCAGAGGGCAGCGAGGTGAAGTCTAAGTTCTACGGAAATATCTGGCTGGTTTTCCAGCTGTATGGCCTCACACAGAGCAATCTTCCCATCACAACTTCTCATCTATAAATTAGTATCAAGATCTCTGTCCCACCTGCTTTGTGAGACCATGGTGAAGACAAGATCAGTTCAAGATGTGAAGGCGTTTGCTGAGTGTTGCGTGGGACTGTAAATATGCGGTGGTGGCTGGTAATAATGAAAATGTTAAGGACAGTCGTTTCCATAAGTTGAGTTCTTACCATGTGCCAGGCACTGGTCTTTTTCAGACCTTTTCCATTTAACCTGTTTGAAGGAGGTAGTATTTATCTAGCTATTATTCTTTATCTAACTGAAGCATTGTGAGATCAGTAAATGTCAGATACAGAGCTATGCTACTACTACCCTACTCTGGAGAGACCACTGGCACATGGAAGACAAACAAATATCCTTTGCCCAAAGGTTATCTCTAGGTGGGCCAAAGCCTTGAGTCTATGAGACTGGACCAGAGGAGGAGTCCAGCTCCTCTGGGTACATATGGAGACTAGTGCAACATCAGGTGTCATGTAAGAAAGGAATTTAGGATGCTGGAGTCAACCTGAAGACTAGTGTTAGACACTTGCATCTATATCCTAGGAAAAAATCCCCACACTTAGAAGGTGTCACTGGCCTGAGTCCAAAATGAGAAATGACAAATTGCTTCCCGACATGCAGTGTTTCTCTGTTCACAGAAACCATAGGGATCAGGTATTATTTTTACCTGCCTTTCTCTTAAGAGTGGTGGGCAGTTCATGAGTAATGACTGGCTCTGGTTGGCTCAAGGAGTTGGTGGCACCTCTGACACAGGCTCAGAACTATTTCCCTCAGAGATGATCCTTTTAGGACACAGTGACGTGTTTTAAGCCAGATTCCCTAGAATCAGAGTAATGTAGGGATTTGGCCCCTTGTCATTTATGAAAGAGAATTCTCAGATGAAACCCATCAGTGAGAGAGGCTAGAGAGCCAAGGAAAAGATGTAGTCTCAGATAGTCTGTTCTTGGTCTGATACAAGTGCGGAGCAGGGTGGGACTCTGGAACATAAATATCACCCAGAATTGCCCTTCCTTTCAAGCCCAGGGCAAAGGGTCTGGCCTTTGGTTTGCCATTTCAGTCAGTCATAGGCTGAAGTCCCAGTAGGGGAACTTCCCAGAGACCCCCTGCCAGCCAGGACCATGTTTTAGAAAATGAGGCAGCTGTGAACTCTCAGGCGAATTAAAGTTTTGTGAGTACCACCTGTTATCCGTGATTGCACAAACTCTGAAGTTTTTACTCTACTTAACAGCTAATGAATTAGCTTGCCACAGTTCCACAGATGTTAGAAGAAATAAGACTATGGATCAGAAATTAAGGACAGTTTCTTACACACAAAAATAGCAGCAGCCAGACTATCATATTCGTGGGTCAGTTTTCCAAGCTCCAATTTCCACAGGCTGATGGATGTTACGACAGCCAGGTGAACCCACAGGTTTGCTTGTCAGGAGAGGAGCCCTGAACTTGGGAAACCCCAGTCTTTTATAATGAGCTCTGAGCACACTTGCCGTTCGGCCTGAAAGGAGACACTGTATGTTCCATGCTGATTGCCATTCAAGCGTATTTAAAAGGACAGCCACTAGAACAAAGGGAACCAGTGCCTGCAGCTATTTCCAAGTTATACATGAAGAATTGTCTCCTACGTGTGTGTTCTCCGAAATCCTATTATTATTTGAAATTAATCAATGTTGAAACTGAAAACCGGGCAACTTTTAAAACTCCCACCTTGCAGATCCAAGATTAACATTTAATTTAAGGGGTAAAAGGAGGAAAGAATCAATTCTGCACTTTGGTGGGGATGGGAGTTCAGAAAAAGTGTCACACAGGCTTCTGGAACACTGGGGAGGGATAGAGAGGCAACCAGTGGGAGGGAAGCTGGGTGTGGATTCCAGGCAGAGGAAAAGCAGAATGTTTGATAAGTTTGGAAATTTTGTTCTTAAAATGTGAGACAAAAGACAAGCCTGAAGAGGTAATCTAGAGGACTGACCATGGAATTTCTCAGGGGGAGCTGTTTCAAAGAAGTGAGAGATATTAACAGAAGCTCCTGATTTCTTTCACTGTCCTTCTTGGGAGACATTTTGTCTGTCTATGGACAGTGACCTCACTGCTATGTTTCTCACAGTCTCTACCCAGTAGGCCCTAGCGATTAGGGTATCTGTTGTCTTGTTAAGTATGTTTTGAAAGGTTTCTAGGATTAGGATACACCTCAAACAATTCCTAATAAAATTTGGGTTGGAACCAGGTGTGGTGGTGAGACCCTGTCTCAAAAAACAAAACAAAACTAGAAACAAACAAAAAAACAAAACCTGGGTTGTATTGTCTCATGTAAGACACATGGGCAGAAAATTCATATTACCTATCATTTGTAGTTTGGAGAACAAAAGTAAGTAATGAGCTCTTTGTAAGTCAGCCAGTTATCCTTCTGGGTCTGTGAGCTCAGCATGGTTTTAAACTACAGAGACTGGAAGAAATGAAGCAGTCTGAGCAGGGGTAGGGAGCACATGGATGAGGTTGGGACCTTGCTTGTCTTTCCAGTCTCTTCTCATAACTCACCTGTGGCTCGGGGAAGCCCAGCCTTCCTTGCCCTACTTCTGCTCTTCAAACAAGCAGAGCTTTGCACTTCCTGCTTTTTGTGTTGGAAGCCTCCCTCCGTGGGTCTTCATATGGCTCCTTCTCATCCATCGGTGATCCATCCAAATGTCATGGCCTTGAAGTTTCCCCCTGACTCTAGCAAAAGCTCCTCCCAGGATTCTCTCTCTCTCCTGCGGTGATGGTTATTTTATGTGTCCACTTGACTGGTTCATGAAGATGTTTGGTAAAATATTATCCAGTGTTTGTGGGGGTGGTGGTGGATGAGATTAACACATTTGTAGAGCAAAGTACATTGACCTCCCCAGTGTGGGCTGGCCTCATGCAATCCCCTAGAGGCCTGAATAAAACAAAAGACTGAGCAAGAAAGAATTCTCTCTGCCTATCTTCCAGCTGAGATGTCAGTCTTTTCTTATCTTCAGTCTCAGATTCAGGCTGGAATCTATCCATCACCGGCTTTCCCAGTTGCCAGGCCTCTGAACTCAGATCAGAGCAGTCAGTTCTCCTAGGTCCTCAGCTTGCCAAATGCTGATCTTGGATCTCTGAGCTTCCATAATTCTGATCAAGTTCCCTATAGTAAATCATATCTATACCTATATACCTTATCGATTCTATTTCTCTGGAGAATCTGGATGAATACAATTGCCTAGAGATTACCTTGTTGTCTACCATATTACCTTGTTTTGTCATCATCATATTAACTCTTACATGAAGTTATCTGCTTCGTTTACTAGTTTATTGTCTCTCCTGTCAAAGACAACCAAATGAGTAAGATTTTTTTCTTTTTTTTTTTATTCAGACTACTGCAATAGGGAGAGAACTTCAGATCTGAAGACCAGACTGTCTCAGGGAGTAATTTTGCTTATATTTTTTATAGAGAGGAATAGATGGCTAAGCGGTAGTCAGTTTATGATGGTATTGCTTGTCAGTGGGAGGGTGTCTCAGTCAGGGAACACAATAGGAAATGTTTAGCTCTGTGCCTAGCCAGGTTCAGGGAGGCAGACTTCAAGTCTCAGTAAATCATTCAGGAGACAAAGAGGGAATAGGAGAGCCTGTTTCTGGTCTTTCTGCTGGCTCCCATCACTGGGAAAGTTCTCAAGAGAGAGTGCATAGCCAATCATAGCTAAGTGCAGTTCTTTGTGGTTAATCATACCTACAGCACAAAGGGGGGGGGGTTCTTAACCTTTGCTCTTTTCAAGGCTCACACAATGTTCAGCATTGTCACTTTCTTTCCTTCTTTCTCGTGTGTGTGTGTGTGTGTGTGTGTGTGTGTGGGTGTGTCTGTGTGTGGGTGTGTGATGATGAGGATTGAATCCAGGGCCTCACACTTGCTAGACAAGTGCTGTATGACAGATTTACACCCCAAAAATGGGATGCTAAGCTCCCCAGGCTGGCCTCAAACCTTTGATCTTCCGGCTTCCATCTCCCAAATTCCTGAGATTCCAAGTACCACCACACCTGGCAGGCTCCTTTCAATTAAAGACCATCTTCTGCCCCCCAGTCCTTTAACAGTGAGTGACTCCATGGGACCATTGAATGAGATATGTATACAGCACGACAGTGACTAATGTAATTTGAAGAGGATGTCAGGTGAAAGAGAGTCAGTCTTGAAAAGATTCTTTGAGCACTATGCAGCACATAAGAAGGTGAGTAGTATGCAGGGTTGCATTCAGTTCCTGGGGGACAGCAAAAGCCCTGCTAAGCTCTGTTGACCGAGGGCATGCTCTCGTGTTTGAAAAATTGCCACACCACGCCCAGAACTGGGTTTGTATATCCCTCAAATGAGCATGCGAGAGACGCCGGGAAATACAGGACACCAGGACTGTGCACTCACGTACATCTCTGATCTGAATCCAGCTCCAGCACTTCATAGCTATGTGACAGTTTTCAAGTTGTGCCCAGCTCAAATGTGAGCCCGAGTCCTCCTTTCTGAAATAAGAATAGGGATATCTCTGGTGGACAGTATATAATATAAAATATCAGGACTTCATATAGCAGAAAATCTGCGTATCAGGATTTCCTCATTTCCTACTCCCCCTACACACAACTCCTCCTACTTTCCCCACAGACAAGGCTACCCGCACATACAAGCCGTCCTCCATCTTCCCCTCTACCCCCAACTCGAGTTCACAGTGCCAGAGGAGAGCTGCTGCCCACACAGGAGAAATGGACAGCCAGTGTGGGAAAGGGCTCCAGGAGTGGAAAGGATTTCCTGAACCTGGGGATGAGAAGCTGATGATAGAGGAGGTCTGGGCTGGTTTCCTGACCCCAGCCCTCCTCCCCGGGAGAGCTCCAGTTTCTCCTCCCTGCTGATTTCTGGGAATTCTGCCTCCAAATATTTTTCTTTGCTTTCAAAGCCTCTGAATTAAAGCATGCTAAATGAGAACTAAGAACTCAGCTGGCTCCTTGCTTAAAGGTCACCTTAAAAATTTTAAAAGCAAAGAAAGATGGCATGCCTTTGAATATTGTGTCCCTTCTGACACCTCTATATGATTGTCTCATAGTCAAGCCTCTATATGATTGTCTCATATAACACCTCTATATGATTGTCTCATAGTCAAGCTTTTCAAAGTGCCCTCTCTGACCTAATCTCATTTGATCCTCACAAAACTCCACAAAGAAGCCAGGCCTGTATCATCACCCCATTTATAGATGAAGAAATTGCAGTGCAGAGGGTTTGTGTCTCACAGAGGTGATCAGTGGTAGAAATGAGGTCATTTAAGAGCCCATTCCCTTTATATAGGACAGGACATGAGCCACACAGCCTTGTCAATAAAAGACAAGTGCCCTCCGGACAGCTGCAGTGCACAGGGAGCCCCAACTTTGGAAATGAAGCATATGAAAATGCAAGTTAGACTCTATAATGTGACTCTTCACAACATGTCATTTCTGTTTTCTGTTTATAAAATGGGAACAGGACCCTAGGCCTGTCTCAAAAAACCAACCAGATGGTGCCAGTGAAAGTGCTTTCACAGTGTGGCCTGTCAGTTTTATCAGAGGAAGATGGTTTGGATTATCATAGACGACTTTATTACTAGCAGCTGTTTAGGTGGATAAGTCGAAGCCCGGTTCAGTGCCTGGCATGTTGCAGGTACCCAGTCAGTGGCAGTCATTCTCATATGCTGCACCCTGGTGACTAAGCCTCTAGTTTTATGCTCCCCAGGTCTGGCAATCTCGATCATCGGCTAGACGCAGCACGTGGGGGATCTCACAGCAAAGGAAATTCGCTTCAGTTTAAAATTCATATGGTGACATAACAATGCCATTAAGTTACTTGGATTTCTGGAAAGTCTCTCCTCAGCGTTTCATCTTCTTGCCAGCTGCAGGTCTTATTGTGGCTCCTTGGCCACCTAGGACTTGGTGAGTGGACACAGGGAAGCATCTGAAATATAAATCCAGCCCCCTGGCTTGAATGGCTTTCCCATTTGAGGAGACTGAAATTCTGGGGCTGAAATGAGGCTCTGGATGTCTCTGGAATTTTCTCTACTCATGCCCCAATTAGCAAGAACAATGAGCTGTTTCTGTTTGCTCCTCTGTATAGCCAAGCTGGAGGCATCTACGAATAAGCACTGGTGAAGAGTGACATGGACTGTAATAATGGGAAACACTCACCATTTGGATGATATGTATCAGGTCCCATTTTGAGCTGGTTCTGGCACTACATTAATAAAAATAGATTCTCAGACATTAAGGAATTCATAGGTTATTGGGAATGCTAATAATTAGCCAAACAAGCATAATTCAATGAAGTAGGTACACTAGGAACAGGAAATGGTTTTACTCAGTTTTGAAGTATGTGTCAAAGAAGAATGAGACAATAGAAAGCTAAAGATAAAGAGTATTTAGGAGACAAGAACTCAGAGCCACAGAGGAAACTGTAATCGTAGTAAAATAAGGAGAAAATGAGACATATAAGCAAGGAAGAAGAAGAAATTGAATGAGTTCCAAGAAGACCCGAGGTGTGTGCAAGAAAGTGAAAGTTCAAAAAGGGTGGAAGACTGAAATACGAAACTGTCTTATGGTATCTAATGAGTAACAGTTGTGCTATTTCTCTTGTGGATGAATTCCAGGTATGACAAGACTACATGTGGCCATGGAGTAAAGGGAAAAGGTAGGATGGACATGAACAGTGATGAAACTGTGAGAGCTGTGATCTGGAAGTTGGATGGTCTGTCCACAGTGACCCCAAACTTCCCTGCTGGTGGTGGCATAGGAGTGATGAAGAAGACCTTCAAGCAGGCACCAAGTTTTCCATGAAGGTGTGTATGTCTGAAGACTATGTAAAGTTGAAGACCATGTAAGATTGACCTCCACATGAAGAAATTATGGTACCTGATGCCAGAACTGTTATTTCAGAAAACTGCAAAGCAAAATAAAACAACAAAACAAAACAAACTTGTCTTCGACCCCATCATAGGGCTGGTTTTTACCATCGTCTTATATCCCAAAATTTACTACTCAACAGTTACAGCGTGGATATATATCTGAAAGGGACCACATTTGGTCCACCATGGGAGACAAAGGCAGAAACTCATGTGTGGGACATAGGAAGGAGTCTGGCATGAACAGTCAGAGGACAGCCAGCAACCTGTCTATGAGAACCCCCCTGTCAGACACAGAGCTGCTTGATCATGGCTCCGCACAGCTCACCTCAGGAATGATCAGTGCTTGCTGTGCCTCAGGTTCTGCTGGCACATGAGAGAGGATTCAAAGGCTCCTGGGGTCTCCTGAAATTCTGAGATCCTTCCTGAATTCTTCCAGAGATCCTTTCTTATTCCTAAGGTTGATGTGTTTTGCAAAAAGAATGCGTTTAATCAGTGAGGACCTGCGCAAAGTTGGCAAAAGTTGACTATCCAAAAACAGGAAAGCTCTATATATGTTGTCTAGTTTGGGTGAGGCTGCTGAATGAGGGTGTTTGCTTCTGGGGAAGGAGTTGACAACAAGTGGGTCAGGCCAGGGGACAACCAGGTGAGTTTCTGTGGCTGGCCAGCTCTGGGGGCTCCAGTGCTTCCTCCCTGTATTGGAGCCAGGAGGACACACAGCCCCACTGGCTCTACAGAGCTCCTCAAGTGCAGATTCTTAGGGTTTTCTACACTAACTGATTCCAGTGCTCTGAGTGTGGAGCCTAGAAGTTGGGGGGGGGGGTACAGCTGGGCTTGCTGGCGATTCCTATGCCTAGGACAAGGTAGGAATCACTGCTACAGTGGTCCAGAGCTCAATTTTAGGGATAAAGCATGCTGAGATTTGAATTCTAGCTCTCTCATCTGTAAGACTTTGGACACTTTACCTAACAGAATCAATCTGAGCTCCATTTTTTTCTCATAAGTAAAATAAGTAAAATAACAACAGCTAATTTATAGGGTTTTCAGAGAATTTAAAAGTGTATATTTGGAAAGAGCTTTGTACAATGTCTGGATTGTAATAAGTACTCAATTAATAATACTAACAACAACGGATTGTGCCACTGGAATGACCACCTGTCAATCTATGGCTTCAGCTGCCAGGTTCTAGCATTTTCTGTTTCCCTGGAGCTGTATCAGGTGAGGCTTTCTTGGCTGATTCTCCGCCTCCCGTTTCAATTCTGCTCAAAATCCATCACTTTCCATCAGAGTGGAAAGTGTGGGAAATGGTTGGCCTGAACTCTCCCAGTAAATAAGTTGTGAGGCGACTGATCCATGTTCTCAGAGCTACAACCCAGTAACCAGCAGTGAGCAGAGCAGCAACGCAGATTCCTCGGCAATCAGACTGGAAGAGCAACTTCACCTTCCTGCTACCGTATTCATTATTGTCTATCCCATCGCTTTTTCATGGGTTAATCCAAAGTGTTTGGAAAATTTGTTTTGATTGTCATGTCCATAAAGAATTTCTGTGCACATATTGTTTTTTGATCAGTCATCATCCTAGCACTGACATATGACATATGACATATGACATATCTTCTGTTTCATAAGTGAGGAAATTGAGTCGATTAAGGGATTTGTCTAGTCCATGGTCTTACAGCTGGTCAACAGTAGAACCAGAACTAGAACCCCCACTTCCTGGCTCGTACGTCTCTAAGTACCCTACGTGACTTCTTCCTAACGCAGACATGAAAGCTCCCTCAAGCCAGGTGACCTGAGCTGTAGCAAGTCCTCATTTTGTCTGAAATCCCTCTTTCTTTAGTGGCCATGCCCCTTCTTGCTGCTGTTTGACCTATTTTCCTCTGGCTCAGGTTTCAGTGGAGGAAAATAAAACCCTTTGGGACAAGAAAACATGAAACTCCTTCTGTGCCCCTCAGGTCTGGGTCAACAGCTGCTTCCCTGACCCCATAAACTGACTCCTAGAGACCTTGGAGAGGTCAGGTCAGCCAGGGGAGACTGGAGAAGTGAGGGACTGCTGCTGGAGGTCTGTTTTTTTTTTTTTTTGCAAGAGGTCCCTGGGACCAGGGAGCCTCTGTGGTATTTTGCATAAATTCAACATCTCTTCATGGATGAGAACCTTTTCCTCGACTCCTATAATCGAGGGGAGGGTGAGGTATGCTGGGGATGGAACCCAGGGCTTTATGCAGGCTAGTCAAGTGCTCTATCACTGAGCCAGTGCCCTACCCTAATCTTCTCTTTGAGGTAAACATGTTAACAACATTGCTGGCCTGACCCCGAATCCTGGCATCAATGGGGGCCTGGCTGGGGGGAGGGGCAGAGGAGCCGGTCTGGCTGTGTGGTGAGAGAGAGAGGCTCTCTGTCTTTGCCCTGGAACAAAAGTTGGCATCCAGCAACATACCAAACCTGCACTCAAGGTTGGTGGCTCCCTGCAGCACACTGCTAGCTCAACTGCAAGGAGGAGCAAGGAGGAATTACGAGTGACTATGTGTGTAACTTCATCAGCTTCCTGCACCTCCCAAACACAAAATTTGCTCTTTCGCTCAAAAGTTACTGAGTTTGAGGCTCCAGGTCATCCTGTAGAGTAGTGTCTTAGGTATTTTTCTTATTGCTGAGGCAAAATACTTGATACTCAAAGTTGAAGGAGGGAAGGTTTATTTAGTTCAGTTTGTAGAGGTTTCTACCTGTAGTCAGCTGGCTCCAAGACAGGGAGACACCACAGGGAGGCATTGCAAAGGGAAAACAGTTCATGGTAGCAGGAGGCAGCAAAGCAACAAGGGACGACAACCACAGCTCTGTGTATCCCTTATATTTTATCCAGGCTATATAGGGTGGGTAGCACTGGTATCCTTAATCTTAGTGCTGTTGATCCTAGCATTGCACATGAATCAATTTCAGTGTCATACATTCTAGATCCACCTACCTCTGAAAAAGTCCCGCCTATGACCACATGAGGCTTTGCAAGGATATCTAGACATAAGCCCTAAGAGGGGGGTTATGGATTGTGGGGACTGACTGAGGGGTTAAGAGGCATCTGAGGATGGACTGCAAGCTTTGAGGCCACCATGGTGCTGGCTGGTACATGACAATCCTGGTTGGCAGGCAGTCCAGAGGCAGGGGAGGGTGAGTCAATGCTCAGGTCAAAGCTCGAACAAGTTGCCATAGCAACCATTTTCCACACTGCAGAGAACATCTAGGCCTGGTCTACACTGACCAGGAAGAAGGTGGTTCCAGAGTTGGGCTATATGACCAGCACTGTTTCCTTTCCACTTTGTCCTGCCTTGCCCCAATCCGACCAGGCTCAGGAGTGAAGTATGGGCAGGGAGACTTCTTCCCTGTTACCCAAATTTGATAATTACCTGGAATTTATTTTATAGTTTGTTTTTTTTTTTTAAATCGGTACCGGGGATCGAACTCATGACTGCATGCTTGCAAGGCAAGTGCTTATGCCATTGAGCTAAATCCCCAGCCCCCTATTACCTGGAATTTATCGAGACTATTTTAGTAGTATTTAAAATGCCAGCTTTGAAAATAAAACTCAGTTGTACTCATTTTAAATGCAGGGCAAAGCTCTTAATATGCATGTGGATGAAAGAGAAAATGGTCCCTGTCTCCTCCGTCTTAGGCCAAACAAACATCTTTCCTGCAGAATTAAGTGTACGCTCTCTCTCTTTCTCTCCTTCTCTCATAGGATATGAAGTGGAAAAAGGAATAGCTCACTTGTTCAAATCAATTGAATGCAGTTGCTTTCTCCTTCAAACTCCTTCTAAGAGTCCAGGCAGTAAAAGATAGGTTGCATTACTAATAAGAAAAAGTAACTGAGCAGGCCAAGGGCTAAGGATACAGCTCAATGGTAGCAGTTGCCTAGTAGGCCCAAGGACCTGAGTTGGATTGCTAGGACTTCAAAGAAACAAAACAAAACCCTGAAGCCAGCAGCAAACTTGTAGCTAATGAAATTTGATATTCTAAGTCTGAGTCCAGCGAATGTGAGGCTGGTTCAGGCACATTTCTCCTCAGCCAGGGAGTTTTGCTGCCAACTGGATGCTGCCCCTTCCTGGGTTCTAGGATCTAAAGCCTAGCTGCCCCTTGTGGGAGGGAAAGAATACCAGGATTCTGCCATGTATGCCCCTTCCCAGCAGGGCCCAACTCTGATCAGGCCACAGCTGTAAAGCCTGGTATCCAACTGTGTTGCCACTGTGAGCACAGCTAACTGGCAACTGTACTCTTACCCAGGTAAGGTACCTCTCCTCTCTGTGCCAATGATCGTCAGTCATTCAACAAGCATTTCTTGAACATTTTGTATGCATCTATGAATGCCTAAGAGCTCACATTCTAGAGGAGACACACCCATATGCAATTTAATGCTGTGCAGAAATACAAAGAAAGAGGCAGCTAGTCTAAGAGAAGGCTTCCAAGAAGGTGATACCTGACATGAATTTTCAAGATGGGAGGAAAAACATTCCAGCAAAAAGCAGAGGCACAGGGATAAGTGACACCATGCAGTGTTGCTGTGGTGCATTTTATAAGTACAACAAAATAGCCCCTTGAGAATAACTGCGCTCCTTGAGGAATAAGAACCACGTTTGTAGCCTGGTACAGTGCACATGTCTGTAATTCCGCACTCTGAGAGGCTGAGGCTGGAGATCTCAAGTTTGAGCCCAGCCTGGGCAACTTAGTGACTTAGTGAGACCCTGTCCAAAAATGAAAAACAAATGTGCGTTGGGAATGTAGCTCAGAGTGAATGCTGTCTGTATTTATGGTTTTGGCATCTGTGGATTTCATCAATTGCAAATCAAAAATATTTGGGAAAAATACTGCACTTTCATTGAAAACAAACAAACTTTTTCTTGTCACTATTGCCTAAATAATATATACTACAACTATTTAAACATTGTATATTTACATTTATTGTAAACCCAAATATCGAGTTCAGTCATCCAAGTATTATAATCCTCTTTCTAGTTTTCCTCACAATCCAAAAAGTTTTATTTGTAATCCCATTGAGACGTCATTGGAATCCCAGCAAGTTAATTCCAATCTACCACCATCAACCTATGGCGAGCGTAAAAACACCAAGACATATTCCAAGTTAAGGGCAGCCAAGGGGTCCTAAATCCAATCCCCATGAGGACAAGCGGACAAAGGCCTTGATCCTAGGCCTCTCCCAGCATTTATTGTCTTGTGAAGAGGGGGGTGGCTCAGGGATGAGTGACAGTGAGGATGGCAGGAATTACATGAGTAACTTGAGCGGGCTGGCCAGGTGCAAGATTGGCATCTCTGTAAATTGCAGAGATAAAGACATGTGGAAGGATCATTTTACATAATCCAATTAAGGTAACAGTGGAATTGTTTTGGGGGGCTATCGCTTTGGTTTCTGATATGCAAACTCTTCTGCCCTGGGGAGTCATAGCCTCCTATCTTGAGGCTCATACCCAGTTGACATTCCCGGAGCTGATGGCTCTAACATCTCAGGTGCTCATACCCTGTACTTATCTGTATTGTATGGCAAACACTGAACACTATGCGAGGAAACAGGACTGTCTGTGGTTACAGAGATTGCATGTTAGCACCTCGGCTAGCCTTATTTGCAATGCTTAGAGCCAATTGAAGAGAGAAGGAAATACCCTAGCCAGCTTTTTACATATCAGTGTAAGGAAATGAGTCTCCAGATAGTCAAAGTCACAGTAATTGTTTTGGATTCAAAGGGAGTCACAGGAGTTGTCTCCCACAATATTGTATTTAGTAATGCAAATAATCCAGAGATAATTTTCAAGTATATAGGAGGATGAACATAGGTTCCATGCCAACATTATATCATTTAAGAGAAAGAATTTGAGCATTTATGGAGTTTGGTGTCTGCGAGTGGACCTGGATACCTCACATATAGACACCACACACTATCCACTGTTTCCAAATTATCTCCTGTAATGGAAAGGAAATCATTCACCCTGACCAAGTGCACACACTTATCCTAGTAACTTGTCTCCTTGTCATCTTTGGTTTCCTGGGAACTTGATTTGCCCTTTGTAGTGAGCCATTGATGGTGGAGATTGATCATATGTGTGGGGCTAACCTAGCACCAGCCCTGAAAACACGGAGAGCTCAAAGCAAGACATAAACAAATTTTTCCAGCACCGAGAAGGCAAGGGGCCCAGGCCAGCTAGGCCAACAAGTTGCTAGACAGTGGGATTGAAATTGACATTCTTCTTTGGAGGGTATAAATAAACATGCTACAGTGGTTGAGCAGTTCCTTCTCTCCCATAGGAGAGTGAGGGCTCCACCTGACCCCAGCTTTGTCTCTCCTTTATTTTTCCATCCTCTCACCGTTCTTCTCCCTAGGAACATCTAGAGCTGCAGCCAGTTGCTACAGCCTTTGGGTTGTGCCTTCCACTCACCCTCTGGCCCTGGCATGCAGGTCACTTGCTCCTAGATCCTGCTCCTACCGGTTGTCTCTTGACTGTCCAGGCTGCTGGTTTTCTGTGTTACTAGTGCCCTCTGCAGGCGAAAAGGCAGGGCCCTGATTTCCCTACCTGCCCTGCTACTTGCTAAGTCTCACCAACTCATTACTGACAGTGAAGCTAAGTGCATGGTTCACTCAAATGACTCAACAGCCACTGCAGCAGGTTGGCAGGGGGCTCAGGGTACCCTAGCCCCTGTTTTCCCCTGCTGTGTGTGGCATTCCAAAAACTGTCATTTTATATGATTACAACTTGTCAATATATGACTTAAAAAGAAAAAAGGAAAAAAGGAATTGCTCTTACACTGAAAGACTTTTATAAACTTCCCTGACTGTAGCCAGAAGAATAACCTCGTCCAAGCAAAGGGTTGCTTGGAAATGTTTCTCATCTCATCCCTGCCCTTCTACTTCTTTTCCCTCCTTCAGTGGCCCATGCTTCCCCTACCCCCACCTGTTCCCTATTATTTATAAGCCCTTTATGTTAGGGGCACAAATACCTCCATACTACAATAACTAAGGTTGAAAATCCTCTACTCACCTTTTGTTTGGAATTTTTGTGCTTACTTCCACGAGGTTTATACCCACGGTTCTTGGACCTGCATGAGCATCAGAATCACCTGGAGAATTTGTGAAACAGAGCACAAGGTCGCTCTCCGGCCTGAGGTGGTACAGCTGGGGTCATCCTTTTAACAACTCCTAGATGCCCTGAAGCTACAGGTCCAGAGACCATACTCTGAGAACACCAGTTTACATAAACATAACCTAAAATGAGCATAAGTCATTCTTAAAGTTCCCAGAACACAGATGACCTTAAGAACATAAGGAAAGGGCAACACTTGAGTAATGGATGGTGATTTGGCTCAGCTTGGGGGTGGAGTGAGCCTAAAAAGTAAGATGCTGACAGGTTAATAAAGACACGGATTGCTGGGGATAAGATTAGGAGGTGAGAAGGAAGTGTAAATGTGAGGCAGGAACTCAAAAATTTGTTAAAAAAGAATATTAAGGATGATTTTTAAATATTATCACACATATTCATTCACTTGTTCACAAGGTATATTTGTACCTGTTACTTTTAGAGCTCAATGTGCAGCATTCTAGATATCAAAATAGTTCCTTCCTTATAATTTCTATAGTAGGTGAGCCAAATACATGCACAAAGTCCAGGCAGAACAGCGAGGGAGACAGTTGGAGGCAGCAGAAGTAATGGAGGTCGCAGTGATGGAGGTGGTGGTATTGCAAATGTGGGGATAGAGGTATTTGTGCTGGTGGTGGTATTGGTGATTGGTGGTGCAGAGAGAGCTTGTGTATTAATAAATACAGTGGTAGTGCGGGTGGAGGCTGTGTTGTTTTTATTGGTGCTGCTACTAGTGGAGATGGTGGTGGTGATGGGGGCAGCAACTCACTCCAGAATTCCACCTAGGTGCCAACTTTGAGGATAAGGACTTGGCATACTTTACTCCCCAATAGTACAATGACATAGGCATTCTTACCTATGCTCTGTAGATGTGGGAATCCAACTTGTCTACACCCATGAAGTTGATAATTAAGAGCAAAAATCAAGATTTACACCCAGGCATGCCTGACCTCAGGGTCCTAGCCCTTAGCCAGCACAACTCTCTCATATCAGTCTTTGCTGGACCAGAGGACCTGGAATTAAGTCTGAGAAAACTTTGTGTTAGTATTATAGACAGATAAGCTGCACAGAAATAGTATAGGCAGTCAGACAGGGCTAGGCACACAAGGAAGTCAGTGCAGAGGATCATAAAGCATTACAACTGTGGCTGGAGGTATGTGTGGTGAGAGCTAGGTCTCAAGATACAGAATGACCAGTCCTACATGCGTCCCCAAGGAACAAGCAATGAATTGAGGATTATACTACCATTGGTGTCACCTGGCCCAATAATGTCTAGGTAGGCATCAGTCACCCAGGTGGGTGACCAGGACCTCCTGACCCATCTCTTCCTGAAAATGTCCTTGTTCCTTCCACGCACACTTGTTATGTGAGCTGCTTCCCCATTGGGTCAATATTTTACCTCAGTGACTATAGTTGTGATCGTATTAGTTGATCATAGTTTTGACTCATGTTGTACCCACCTCATGATTTTTTACCTAGCTCCTGATTTTGCTCTATAAAACTTCCTCTCTGAAGTGGGGTCCACAGCAACCCACTTTTGGATTCCTTCCTGTCTCTCAGGAGCTATATCTCTCAATAAATGTTTTTCTACTTTTAACCTCCATTATTACTTAGAATTCATTCTTCAGTTTTGGGGAACACAAAACTGAATCTGACATCTGGCAGGTTGGGAGTCATATTATCTCCTGGATATCACTAGGTCAAATGTCCCAGGGGAGGCTGCTGTGACTGATGGACAAGGCGGAAAGTGCCCATTAAAAAAGCAGTGTTCAGAGTTTGAGAGTGAAGACTAATGGATGAAAATAATTATTTGTAGTGCGTTAAAACATTAAAGAATGCCAATAAGTCAGAGGTTATGTGCACACCTGTAATCACAGCTCTCCAGGGGGATCAGGCAGCAGGATTGAAAGTTTGAGCACAGCTTGGACAACTTAGTGATTTAGTGGGAACCTGTCCCAAAATAAAATAAATAAATAAATAAATAATAAAGGGCTAAGGATGTAGCTCAGTGGTAAGGCCTGGGGTTCAATCCCCAGTATTGCAAACAAACAAACAAACATGACAACACAGCTTCGCCACCAATACCACATTTATTGACAGGTACAGTTGGGAGTCGACTTCTGTATGTGACAAGTGAGCTCTTCAGGGAAGCAGAGAGGAGCTGGGTCTGTGCTCAGACGGTGGACAATCAGAATGCATATCTAAATGAATGCCACAGTCCTGGGAAAGTCCTGGGCATGCTCGAAGTCAATGGGCATGCTAGAAAAAAAATTAATTAAAAAAGTCAACAGAGAGCAGATGTTTCTATAAGTTCTATTCTCTAGATGAACTTGCTGAAGCATTTTCATACTTGTGAATGAAAATTCAGCTACTGTGACTGCCTAACAATTCACTCCAACCAAATGGCATCAGGCAACTACTTACTATGCTCCCAGTGTCTTCAGGGTCAGGAATTTGGACAAGGCACAGCAGGAACAGCATGACTCTGCTTCATGGTATCTGGGTCCTCACCGGGAAGACTCAAAGGCTCAGCGCTTACAATCGTTTGAAGGTTTGTTCTTGTAGATGTCTGCTGATTGTTGCTGCCCAATAACCCCAAATCCTCTCCACTTGAGTATCACCATGTGATCTCTCCATGGACTAGTTTGGGCTTCCTGACAGCCCTAGGACTGGGTTCAGCAGATGAATATACTGTGAAAGAACTAGGTAAAAAGTGCATGGGTTTACACAGTCTGACCTTGGAAACTGCAGTGTCTTCCATGTTACGTTTTTCAAGGCAGTTGCAAAAGCCTTCTCAGGTTCCATATTCACTTGATGTGAATGTCAAGATGCTGGAAAAATAAGTGGAACTGGAAATACTGTTTTGTCCAGTTTGGGAAAATACAATCTGCCACACTGATAAAAGTAAAAGGAGTTTTCAAATAGACTGTACTCTCAATTAGTCTGTAAACATTTATTAATCCTTCTTCTGATTTATCCAGGCTGGGAATCTTAAACTAGGACAGACCAGATTCAGGGTTCTGCTTACGTATTTTATCAAGATTTTAGGTTATTTTGAAAAACCCACAGTTTTAGCAATGCTGATATAAAATTCTTGAATGTCAACAATCTGTTAGAGCAGAGTATCAGCTGCTGGGGTTTTTTGTTTTGGAGTGCATTTGTTTGTACGTGTTTTGAGACAAGGTCTCACCATATAGTTCAGGCTGTCCTTGAACTCATGCAGTCTTCCCACTTCAGCCTCCTGAATGCTGGGATTACAAGTGTGTGCACCATGCCTAACTCAACTGTTGATCTCTGCTTTGCCTGTTTGCTAGAGATACTGTCACTCGGTGGTCTTCCATGCATTTTGGCCTGTTTCATTACATTTCTGGTCCTCGTGTCTGTTTGACATAGAAGATTAGGGAGTGGCAAAATTGGATGGAGAATTACACTGCCCTGTTAATTACAAGATCCTGGAACATGTGCACAGAACTGTTCGGAAAGCCCGGCAACATGGACTTCTTGTGAGGGCTTGAGCTGACTTTTGATAGGATGTCCTAGATCTGATGTCAGCCTGAAGTGTGTGATCCCAGCACCGCCTCTCAGGATCTGTATGTAGAAGTTCTCTTGGATTTCCTCAAGATTTGAACAGTGTATCAGGATACCGACACCAAAAAGAGCATGCTTTGATGGCTTCCCTCAGGACAGCTCGCCCTGCTTTCTCCAGTGTGTTCTTTTATCTTGCTTTTTCCTTTTACTTCACCCAAGTTCACTCTGCAGAGCCAGTTTCTTCTTTACTCTTCACTTTTACTTTCTGTTTTTTGCTCCTTTCGTTCAATTCTTGTTTGAGATGAGAAGAACCTGGAATCTAATTCCAGAAGGAGAGGTGAGCAACCCAAAACCCAGTGATGTTTAATTAAGGAACCATTTTTAGAAGGAGCTGTCTGACAACGTGCTGAATTTATACCCTTGGCCTATGAGATTTGGCTACCCCTAACTTAGCCAGAAGAGATCAGACCTGAAATTAGACTAAGAAGATGTGAATGTAGGTGAATTAATTACATTTAAAACATCTATTAGTTACAGGGCTGGTTTTGTCCCAAATTTTTCTCCCTGAGAGCTGCAATAAGGAATATAATTTGCACTTAGTTCTAAGTGTTTTTGATTTGAAGAAAAGGTGAGAAAATTTTGGACCTGCAACTGGAAAACTTGAGCTTTAAGACTCTGAATTGCTAGAGGTAAAAGAACTCATTTGGCAAGCCTAGAGTGAGGTTTTCATAATCAACTACCAGGCAATAATGACTCCATGAACTCATGAAGCTTTGTACACAGTTATGTGTATTTGTTGTGCATGTAGTGGAAAAGCACATGTTTACACAGGTCATCGTGTTTACACAGATCCTTTGCTAAATCTTCCTCTTTTCCCCTGACTTCTAAATTTTGGAAGCCCCTAGGGCTTTTCATTGCTTCTCTATAAATACTGACTTCCTTAGTGGTATTATTCAGTACCATAGATTTAAATAATTATATGTTCTGAAAGTTCCCTAATTTTGTGTGTACTCTAAAACTTAAACTTTTTTTTTCATAATTTCACATTTAGATACTCGTTTACTTTATATCTTCACTTGGATGGCTTAAAAGGGATGTGAAAGTTTCCCAAACAAACCAAACTGGTTTGGGCTGCCCTTTTTCTCCCTTAGGTTCTTTCATCTAGGTGAAAGGACCCCACATAGCGTAGCCAGGAATCCACATTTTCCTACTTTGGAGTCAGACTGCGAAATCAAAATGAGGAACACAAACGCAGTGACTCTGTCTGCCCATCGCCTTCCACAGCTATTAACAGTGGCCAGAAAAACACCTGAGTTCCTTGCTGTTTCACAAAATGGGCCCCAAACAGAGGAAACTTACACACAGTAGGTGACCGCCAGCTAATCACACTGGAAATGTCAGCCTCAGTCTACTGCCAGGAGGAGGCCTCCAGAGACAAAGACAGTTCTGAGCTCTTACGTTCCAGCCATGTTTGGAGCAGCTAGTGGGGAGGCAGGGTTGTGAAGGCAGAAGGTGAACAAATCAGAAGAGAAACAAACACAATTGGAAGCAAATTCAGGCTGAGCCTAAGACAGTACAGTTCCCCTGAGGCACATGCTTAATATGGTGCTGGCAAATCCTGCAGTTATTCTGCTAATGACCCAAAGCAAAAGGAAAGAAAGGGCCATGCTGCACTTCTCCTGCTGCTCCAGAAATGCAGTCTTTCAGAGATGAACCTTGTTTGTAGAATGCTTCAAAGGAACAGATGAGAGACTTGAAGCGATCGTGTTATTATTTCTGATTCACAGTGTAATTCTGCCATTTATATTTATAATATGCTTTGAGAGGCATGTGGTTCTTATAAGGCAACACTGTCCTAAATACTCACCTCAGCCAGCCAGTAACAGATGACTAATATGATGTCCTGTATTTTCCCCTTTCAAAAGTCACCTCACCTTACCTGCATTTGCCCAGCCCAGAGCTTAAATGAGCATTTAAGAATAAGTTGGAAATAATTTCTCCGTGCATTCCACAGGTTAGCCAGCCCTCTCCTAAAATGCTCCTGTTTTTCCACTCTTCACCATAGTTAACTCTTGGTGCCTGTACCTTATCTCCTCTTAGAGTTTGACTTTGTAGAGGAGAAGGCTACTTTCTGGTGTTTATTGCAGTGTCTGATATCTGCAGATAATAGATGTTCACTGTGTAATGAAAATCTAAAAAGAAATAAATGGAGGCCGAGACTCTTGATTTGTTCACTTTCTGCCTTCATAATCCTGCCCCCAATCAGCTTCTCCAAAGAGAGACCTTTAACAGGGCTCATAGTAGGAATCGCTATCATTTTCAAGGGGTTACTATGTGTTAATCATTGTGCAAATGACTTTATGGTAGATTCCAAAGTCAAGTAAAAGAGTCACCAGCCTACATGTGTTGGGGCACAATGATAGTGTAAGAACACATTTATAAACTAGCAAACTTATAGGTATTTCACAGACAGCAATTAGAAGTCTGTGACCAGGTTTCTGCTGCTTCGGCTGAATTCAACTGAATTTGACAGCGTGTAAAGCTCAGCTGCAAACCTCTGAGTCAAAGTAACTGTGTATATCTTAAGGCACCCTGGGCTAGTCAAGGACACGTTTAACTGTGCTTACCCGGTAAGACCCATCTCCCCTTGTTCCCAGAATGTTTCTGTATTATGATAAACATTTTCTTTGTTTCAACACATCTGTTTAAGATTGGCCTACCTGTCAGTATATGACTCAATGCATGTAACCAACTATGTAACGTTTTGTCACTTGCTTTGTACCTCCCACTTCTAATTCTATATAAACTAAGCTGTCTGTAAATTCAGTGCTGTTGCCTTTGGGAACTATTCTACAGCAGTATACAGGGGGCCAAGATTAAATGCTGCCTTCTTATCTCAGTGGTGCAAAGAGTCTTCCTTTTGGTTTGACTTGAGAATTTTCCCACAACACATGCAGTGATGGAAAGTGTTCCTTTTAAACAAGGGTCCCTTTGGCCACTGTATCTGAAATGCCTACTCCAAATTTTTAAATAGAATACATGAACTAGGAGGCAAAATTTCAAAGGCAAAACTTTTAATGGGAGACGTATGATATTAACCCTGACTGACTAAAAACATACTATTGTCAAAGCTTTGTGCGAGGTACTTCCCGTGTAGCACTTAAGCTGCATTGTTTTTTTGTGTGTGGGGGGCAGTTTGAAACAAGGTCTCACTATGCAGCTCAGACTGGGCTTGAACTCACTATGGAGCCCAGACTTGCCTCCAGTTCTTAGAGATCCTCCTACCCCAGCCTCCTGAGTGCTGGGATTTCAGCCATGTGCCACCTCTGGCTAGCATTTACTCTTCATTACAATGCCACAATTTCCATGATTTTTAAATGAGAAAGCTGAGGCACAAACTTCAATACTTTGTCAGCGTTCTTATAGTAAGTAGTGGATCAGGTCAGGAACCCAGACAGTCTGGCTCCAGACTCTTAGCCATGTCACAGCCCTAAAGAAGGAACCCAGGACCTAAGAAAATGGTATACAATGACTTAAAAGCACAATGCACAAACAACTTAGACACGGTGATGAGAAAGTGAGGTGCGAAGCACTTGAGCATGCCCCAAGTGACTTCCACAGAAGAGCCTGTGGCTATGGCTAGCGAGTCATTGTGGGAGTCCTGTCGCCACTCAGGTGCCACTCAGCTCTGTCTGCAAGGGACGGTAGCTGGTGAGCAGGACTCAGCTGCGCACATGTCTTAATTACTTTTCTCTCACTGCAGGGGGACAGACAATCCAACATCTAAAATTAAAGAGGGAAAGGTTTATTTAGCTCGTAATTTATAGAGGTTTCATTCCACAACTGGCTGGCTCCGAGGCAGGGTGGCACGTGGCGGGAGAACAGAAGTTCATAGCTGCTAAAGACAGTAAAAGCAGCAAGATCAAAAAGGGGAAACAGCCTCTTTCTGCCCCGTTTACATTATCCAGATTGCTGGGATTAAGGTGGTGTCAATCCAATCAGTGAACCATACAGCGATCTCTCACCCTCAGTCCCAGCACCCTCAATCCCAACATTACACATGAATCAACCGCACACACTAGCTTCAGCTGCCTCTGAAAAAAGTTCCATCTAAAAGTGCGTGTGGCTTTAGGGGAACACCTAGACACAAACAGGACAATAAAAAAATGACCTAAGGCCTTCTGCCAAAAGGGAAGAGTGTATTTGAAGTGCGGGAGATTCCTTGGAGTGTTTCTTAGTGTTGCTAGACCCTGCTGTTAAAGTTAATGGGAAACAAGGATTGTGATTATAATATCTTTTTAAATATGATTTTAATGTAGCTCCTAGATGCATGTTTGTAATTGGGTTAATTAGTCAAAAGACTGTGGTTTTAATTTTGAATTTTGATCACTTTTTGAATATTTTGCTTTTGGTGTAGAAATGAGCACAATAAGAATTGTGTACAGGTAATTGTTATATTACTGCAAATCTGAATAGACCAAGATATGTTAACTTTTCACAAATATGTCACTGGGGATTATGGTTTAAGGAAGTGAGTCTCATTACCAAGTTGATCAGGGATGCATTGTGAAGGATTAACTAATGAGCAACTTGGAACACACAGCTGATGGTCCTTGGTGTGGCAGGCCCAGCTGAGGATTGTTGCCAATGGCGTAAAAAAAGAGCTGGAGAGAAAAGTGGTATGTTGTTGATTCTCCCGGTGAAGCTTGTCACACTGGCTTTCCTGATGTGAACTTGGGGAACTTGGGTTCTCAGTGTCACTGAGGATGGCTGCAGTTCTTTTCAGTTAGGTTTGGTCTTTATCTTGAGTGTCACTTCCTGGCTCCAGCACAGATTTCCTAGCCTGTTGACACGGATCCTTCATCTTGCTGAAGCAGACTTTCCAGCTTCTACCACTTTGGGTCTTCCCAGTGCAGATCCCTGATACAGACTTGCATGAGACGTTGTCATGGGCGCTAGGCCTCTAGCTGGAAGACATTACCACGGGCTCTAGGTCTTCAACTGGATTCATGCAGGACACTGCCAAGGGATCCAGGCTCTCAGATGAGTTCCTGGGGTCCCTAGTGTGTGGGCAGATCTGCACTCCTTTCATTTGACTCTGGGTGGATTTTATAAAATAATCTGATAAATTTTGTGTCCTGTACTGAATCTTTTCCCTTCCAAACCCTGTCTACAGCAGCACATTAGGTCCATTTGAGCCTCATGCTAAGTCCACAGTCTCACAGGCTTTTCCTAGCTCATGACTAGGTTTGGGAGGAGTCCTGCAGCCTGCCCTTCCCTGCCCTTTCCCTAGAGGTGAACCGTCCCTTCAACACTCCCCACTGGACTGGCTATCTAGGACCAAGATTATATGCTATCAGCATCCCTCCCTTCTTCTCCCCCCTTCCCTTCTTTTCTCCTCTCCTTTTTTACTTCACAGGTGTCAAGTCTGGCCTCCTCACCCTCCTCTCCTCTCTCTCCCTTTGTCTTTCACATGTGTTCCCCTAGTAAACCTCCTGCACATCTAATTCTCTCCTGACATTTGCTTCTTACAAAACTCAAAATGAGCCAATTGCAAAAAAAAAAAAAGAAAGAAATGAAAAAAAGAATGACCTTTCTCTTATTTTCACTATAATCTATGAAGATTAAATAAACACACAGGAAGCTGTTATAAATCATTCAAGGTGTCCTACAGCCTTCAAAGTACATGTTTATTCTTTTTACCAGAATTGTATGCATGTCCAGTGGCATGGTTTTGGGACCTGCTCCAGAGTTGCTATGAAGATTACTTTAAGAGGAAGACCTTTGAAATTCAAAGATGCAGAAAAAAAGCTTCCTTTATCTATTTAATAGCAGCAACTTCTGGGAAATGAGACTGCCAATACATTTACCCTTTAGGACAGGTCTGCTCCTAGGAGAAAAAACCAGAGTGCGGGCACCACAAATCTCCAGGAAGACAGAGACTACTTGTTTCTGCATAGACAAACAATAACACAGACTTCTTTTCTTTCCTTGCTCTCTTAAAAAATCTATTTGTCTTTCTAAAGAAAATGATTTGTTTTTCTCATATATGTTTATTCTTTCCTTTCCCCTATTTAATTAGGTCTCTAAGTCTTTAACTGGAAAGAGCAACAAGGTGACTACTTCTTTGTTAGCTTTATGTAGGTATGAAGCCCTCTCCCCATGCCCCACTTAATCTACCTTTTGTTACGTTAATTCTCAGGTACAGAATCTTAGAAGGTAAAAGAAAGATTTTTCCCCTCCCTATACAAGGGATCCCACACAGACCAGTCTCAGAATACATTATTCTAAGAGCAAGCACCACTATTTCATGGTCTAGCATTTAGCTACTGATAGAGTACCATGAGACAGGACATCAGGACGTGCCCAGGCTTGCTAGGGAAGTAGGTGTGACCTGTTAACTGCAAAATCCCAGGACACATGTGCACAGCAGTTCCCAAAGTCCTGCGAGTGGACTTCTCATACGAAGGTGAGTAGATTTTTTTTTTTTTTAATGGTGTGGCCTAGACCAGATGTCAGCCAGAGGAGTGGATGATACAGAAAGGACTGTCACCACTGAGGTTTTGCCGCTGTGTTCTTTCTTTCACTGATGGCCCACCCTCACACTGTAGGATGTACTCATTTTTCTCCTTTTCCTTTTCCCACACTTGCTCTGCAGAGCGCATTTCTTTTTCTACCTTTAATAAACTCTACTACTGTTTGCACTTGTCTTAACCAATTCTTTGATCAGGACAGAAAGAACCTAGAAACTCCCTCCAGAAGGAGACTCCAACACCCAGAATCCTGGTAACAAACATGTCAGTGAATAAAAGAAAAGGTTATTCTTTGCTCATCCCTCCTTATATAAACATGTTCTCACATATTAGGTTTCTGTCATGGTAGGAATATGGAATATGCAGCTTTTGGGAAGAGCCATGTACATGTAACTCCCCCTCAGATGCTTATGCCACTGAGATAAATCCCGGGCCTTCACAACGTAACACTTATGTAGTGCTACAAAGGGTAAATTTGTGTGTTTTGTCAGTGAGGTGGCAAGGATGGGGTTAAATTTTTCTTTGCAAATTGATAGACTGGTACCAAAAGGATGAGAAGAAGGAGGAACTGAGATGTGTTATGTATGTGTTATGTATTTATTCCCCATGAGGAATGTAATTATTGTATACTGTCAGCATATACCAATAAAAATTAAAATTTGAAGACAGCAAATTAATGGAATGCATCAAAACATTTGTCTGGAAGTGGAATAAAAGAAGATAATCCCAAATCATAAGCACTAACTGTGGAGCAGGCGATGTATAGGAAGACTACCTGGCACTGCCAGGTTATCATTGCAAGACACTGACCTTCCACAGCTGTTGTCTCACGATTACCCCATTTTCTAAGTGCTGGCAAACACAATCACAGCACATGACCCAAGTCACCCAGGCACAGTGCAGCAGAGACAGTATCTACACCAGTGCTGTTTCCCTTCTTTAATTTGAATGCGAAGCTCGGGCACTTGCAGAGACCTGGTTGTGGTTGTGCTGTTGGCTCATATTTCAATACTAATTTGAATCACCACAATAACTTTAGCCTGTGTCGAGAAAGGCAAAGTGAGTTTCACGGAGAACTCAGGTAAGGAAAGCAATGGGATCCTGAGGCTACTGGGTTATTTCTGCATCTTGCCACGTGCCTGACTCATAATCATATCAATTTTACTGCCTCCCAGGCCCTGTTTCTCTGCACTGAGAGTTAGAATGGAGGATATTTTTCACAGAACATTATCTCCACAAGAACTGTGATTGCTAATGATCTCCCTTCCTGCTTTAACAATGGGAAACTGATAGCGTCTTCTTTGCTGTGAGGACTACCACAGAGAAAGGAGGGAGTTTAAGTGATACCCCAGCTTTGCAGGACCTATGCTTTTTTCTCCTTTTTACAGCAAGGGCTCAAAGGAAAGGAAATCTGCTTAGTGGAAATAGCAAGCACCCGGGAGCAGAGTGAACCAAAGGCCTCCATGTTCCCTTCTGAGTTGACATGTAGGTCTTTAGAGGAGCAGTGGACTAGGCAGACACTCGGCCTGCTCAAAGCATTAGCTGTTTGACAAAGGAGGTAACCCAGAAGATGTTATTAGGCTGAATAATAATGCTCTTGGCTATTAATACTTTAAAAATATTTAGTACTTCTCTTTCTCTTTCTCTCCCTTCCTTCTTTCTCTCCCCCTCCTCCTTTTTCCTCTTTTGACTATCACATCATCCTAAGAGCAAGTTGTTGTTCTTCCCGTTACCCTGAGGAAACTATGCTCAGTCCCTATGGTCTGTTACTGACTGAAGGACACCCTGTGCTAGAGCTGAAGCTTTAACCTTTCAACAGAGAGAACCGTGCTTCTCTCTAATGGAGATTTGTTAGGATTAGAGTGGAAAGAAAGAGGTACAAATAAACTGAGGACATGACAGTAAGTTAAGCACTGTTCCAAAGTCATTCGTGACACAGGAATTAGTGTATAATTACATAGCCCTTTTACTCATGGACCTAGAATATGAAGGAGCCACAATGAACAAACACTATTGTAAGCTGGTTTTTGGTTTACTTGTGGCTTAGTCTGTTTCATCATGTTGCTATCGCAAAAGACCATGGACTGAGTAATTTACAAGAAACAGTAATTTACTTCTCACAGTTCTGCAGGCGGGGAAGTCCAGGATCAAGATGTGAGAATTAGGTGAGGGCTATTCTCTCTCCAAACATGGTTCCTTAAACACTACAAGCTGTGTTCTCACAGCAGGAGATGAAGGACAAGCAGAGGGGCAAACTTCCTCCAGCAAGCACCAGGTAAGGGTATCTACTCCTGTTAGGTTTTTCAGCGCAATAAGAGAGAAGGTATAAAGTAAAAAGTAGCCTTTATTCCAAGGACGTGGAGAGGAATCCATGACTATAGGCAGCCTAGCTTCCTCTGACCAGAATGTGGGGTACAGGATATACATATAACCTCTGACCAGGGTGGTGCTTAGAGCGGGCAGTGATGACGTGCGAGGAGCTGATTGGAACTTTTTTTTTGGCATGAAAACAGGAAGGGGAGTTGCAATTAAGACTGAGGAAGAAGCAGGAAGTGGTAAGCGTTCCCGATTTGGCCTTCTGCCACATTAGACCACCGCCATAACTGTGCAGTAATTTATTCTAGGGTAAAACTCTTTTACTCTATCTGTGAGGACAGAAGCCCCATGACTGGATCAGCTCCCAAAAGCCAGACTTCCCAATACTGCTGCAGTTTGGATTAAACGTACATGAATTTTGAGGGGAACAAAACGTTCCCCAAATCAGTAGCTTGCTTATTTTGTTTTGGGGGATTAATGTGTGGTTACTTGCATTATTGAAACAAATACAACTCAAGTGTTGAGCATCCCACATTTTTCTTGGGGAGAGATGGAAGGAGAGAATAACAAAATCTGTGATACGACACTTTTATAATTTGGTATGGGAGTGTTATGCCCCTGAGATATCTAACATACAGAAAAATAAAATACTATAAAAATATGGGAAGAGAGGTGCTAATTGCACCTGGAGACCTAGGAAGGACCCTTCAAGAATGACAGAGGAATAAGCATAATTTGCAAAGTCTTTCTAGGTTGGAAGAGACAGCATTTGAGGAAGTAGAAATAGTTTGAATCACAGCAAGAAGCAGACAGAGCATAGAAATATTTCAAAAATTTCATGCAGACCAGCACAAAAATCTGAGTTAAATGATGGTTATTACTATCTTTAATAACAAAACTTGCACCATTATTCAGGAAGTTGAGAATGAATTGGCTTGGAATGAGCCACAATTGGCCATTGATGACTTCCCTGAATAACTGTTTTAAGCAGAGTAGAATTCTCAGAATTAGAGCCCTCGGGGTTCAAAGGGCAAAGATGGTCTGTGCCTTCTTCAGAACTCAGCACTTGAGCTTGTTTCCCAGTGACCCCACCTAAAGCCTTCAGCTTCCATTTTCCTCCTGCATCGTGATAGCCTTGTCCTCCTCAGTCAGCACTTCCTTCCACTGCCCTGAAAGCTATGTCTAGATATAGAACCATACCAGCTCATTCCCTTCCATATGGCAGCCTGCTAGATGGATGCATACAGCCTCTGTCTCCTCTCTGAATCTTTTCTTCTCTGGACTAAATATGAGGTTCCTTCAAAAGCTCCCACATGGTAAGTTTGTAATTCTACTCTTCATTCTCCTTATATTTGCTTATTCTCCTTTGAGCATGTTCATTTATTTCTAAAAGTATAGCTTTGCACTTTGGCACACTACTCTCGCTTGTGTGGTAGTGTATATCTACCAGATCCTGGGAACACAGCTGTGCAAAAAATGAACAGTCACCTCGTGGACAGGAGAGGCGGGAGAGGTGGAGGGGAAGTAGGAGAGAACTATGGCTTATTGGCTTATACCAGCCAGGCATTATGCAAAGAGCTTTACACTTACTGTGTCTTATTCTTACAAAAGTGGAATCATTGTCCCCATGTTACAAATCGCCAAACTGAGACTCAGGAGATGAAATGATTGGACCACAGTCAAGTAAGTAGTAGATCTGTGCTTTAAGCCACAGATGGGCAGACAGCTGTGTCAGCTTAAATTTAGCACAGTGTCTTGCGCATAGGAGGCACTCAATTTAGACCTATCCTTTAAAAGCACTGACTTGCTATAATGAACAAAGCACACGTCGACTATATATTTCTTCCATATTTTCACTTTTTTCACTCTCACGCTCTCTTGCCCTCCCTTGTTCCTTCTGCCTCTCTCTGCTTCAAAACCACAACCTTTTCTGTGTGAGTGATCTTTCACTTTCCCTGCTATGCCGCTGCGCCTTAATTCTCTCTGGCTCCTGACAGTCTTAAATAATTATGTCTTATCTTCCCCTGTTTTATGAGCTTTTCCCAATGACCCAGCTCAGAAGATAATGGGAAGATGGATGTGGTGGTATTTATGTAGGTCTGCTGGATGTGTCTGCCAGCTTTTGGTAATTTTCAAGTGGAAGAAAAAAAAATAAAGGAAAGGAAGAAAACTCAAAGGGAACATCTTTTTACCTTTGATTTTTGATGACCTCAGATACCTCTCTTTATCCTTCGACCTGGCTAGAGTCCTAGGCTGCACCATTGCCTCCAGGCTGCTCTGGACTCAGCCTCTTTGCTGTTGGTGACACGAAGTCAGAGTGACCTTACGGTCACCTCCTCTTCTCACTCTTACTGGATCCTCTTGGTCAATTAAAAAAAAAAGGTAAAATATATCAAATTCTGAGTGTTACTTAGCTTTCAAGGTTTTCAATGGAACTTATCACCCAAAGAATATTTTCTACCTTAAGTGCCAGCATAATAGTTTTGGCAACTGTTTGAACTTTTCTTCCTCCATAAAGGTGAGAAGGAAGGAAAGGAAGTGAGAGGAAATAGGGGTGAGGAAGAACTAACAGCTTTTGAATACCTAGGTCTTTTTATGCACATGGTTTAGTGTTCCTAGGGCATACAAAATGAAGAAATGACCACACTGCCCCATGGCATGGTGCTGTTGAAGGTCAGAGATGGCAAGGTGAGTGTTTTCTATTCTGGAGATGTTTGCTGAATTCAAGGTGCTTGTGGGCCCTAAGTGGAGACATGAGGCAGAAAATCAGAAATAAAGAACAGAAGTTTGGGATAGAGACCTGGGCGGACAAGCAGTCAGTGTTTGTATTATTGTTTTCTCTAAAAGGGCTTAAACTGAAGGAAGACAACTTCCCCTTTCCACCCAAGTTCTGTGCCACTCACAGTTCCTCAAGTTCTAGAACCTGCACAATCCCAAGGACCAACTTTGTTATTTTATGTATGTCTTTCTCTGGCTGTCAAAGGTTGAGCAGACAGCAACCTTTGGAAGGGCTCAAATGGAGGAGACTGAAATGGAAGAAGACAAGGAAAGGTGGGAGCCCTTATTGAAATTATCCATAGAGGACATTTTCAAAAATTAAGGCTGCAAGGCTAGTTTGTACCAGGCATGGGAACATTAAGGTAACTGCAGCTGCTGTAGGAGGTCAGCATTCATCTACTCTCCTTTGGGGGAACTTGCCAGACCTCTTCAGTAGAGTATTGCTCACATTCTCTTTGAGTTTATGACAGTATGCTTCATACTGGGAGACAAAAGAGAAAAGAAATAGATAAGAGAAGTAAAATGAATCCTCAGCCAACAGGTGATTCCTTCTGTAAATTATTTTAAGCTTGCACCAATGATGTGTCAGCTCTCTGTAAAAAAAAAAAAAAAATGAAGGGCCTGATTTATAGTGACTGACAATTTCCATGGTATAAACCACCATCATGGTGATTACCAGGTGGTGGTTTAATATCTACCTTACAAAGTTCTTGAATACTTAATAACTAGGTCTTGCAAGGGGTAATTATTAAATATTAGAGGGTTTCAGAACACCATGGAGACTTGAGCATAGCAATTAGTAAAAATGAATTAGAGCTGGGTGTTGTTGCTTGTTTGCAATCCCAGCTACTTGGGAAGCTGAGGAAGGAGGATCACAAGTTCAAGACCAATCTGAGCAAGACTCTGTCTCAAAATACAATAAAATGGGCTGGGGTTGTATCTCATCACTCCCTGGTTTCAATTCCAAGTATTTAAAAATGAATAGGAATTACACTATTTGTTTTGGTAATATTTCTGCAAAATTCTGTTAACAGCAATGAAGCAGAGAATTATGTACTATGATCCTAAATAGTTTTAAAAAATTGAAGGAGCCAGAGGAATGTCAGCATGGAGAAAAACAGAGAGAATGCACGATAATAAGGTTGTTGATATGGGTTACCTGGTAGCAGGCTCATGTGAGAGGAGAAGAGTCAAAAGGGAGAGTCAGGCAACAGAGTAAGGGGAAGTACAGGGTGCCTTAGCTTGTTCGAGTTGCTTTAACAGAACGCTGTAAACTGACCTACAAACAACAGAAATTTATTCTCACTGCTCAGGAGGCTGACAATCCACTCTTAAGGTTCCAAACATTCAGTATATGGGCTGCACAGGTCACAAACAACCTTTTTTCTGTGTCTTCATATGGTGAAAAAAAGCAAGATGGCTCTCTGAGGCCTTTTTTTATAAAGGCACTAATCCCACCCATGGGTGCTATGTTCTTATAACCTATCACCTCCTCGAGGGCTCCACTTTTAGGTTTAGTACAAAGACTTTTTATTTTTTTAAAAGCACATGTAATAGTAGGAACAATTGGTTCATATGAAATTAAATATATAAAAAAAATCTTAAAAACAGGCAAAATAAGGCAAAAGCAATACAAATATGGTCAATGGTGAATAATATATATCAAATGACATATAGTGAGACTTTTGTGTGTGTGTGTGTGCTTGAGACAGGGTCTTGTTATGCAGCTCAGGCTGGTCTTGAGCTCATTTTGTAGCCCAGGCTCATCTCAAACTTGCAATGATCCTCTTGCCTCAGCCTCCCAAGTGCTGGGATTATAGGCATGCACCACCATACCCAGCATATGGTGAGATTTTTCAACAATAATTTTAAACCAGGCATAGAATCACATGACTGAGGCCAGCTGTACTACATAGCAAGACCCTTTCTCAAGAAGCAAACAATAATTATTATATTAAAGAAGAAAAGTAAGCAATGTATTGATAAAATAATGTATTAAATTTTAAAAGTTTCTCATGATAGAAAAGTATTATTTAGTAAATGAGGATAAAGTGAGCAGGAAAGAATGAACAGAGCAAGTCTGTTTTCTGATGGAAGTTGTTTTGTGTTCCTGATGGACCACAGACAGGAAAGGGCTCTCCTATGGAAAGAATAAGACAAACTTTTAATTTCTTTGCTGCTATTTCCTTGACCAGAGAGTCAACCCTAAGACAAAGAGATCCTACCATTAAGATTTTCTAAATTTATAAGATAATAATTAAAGTATTTTAAGATAGACCATCACATTATTTAAAATATATTTATAGGTAAAAAGAATCATAATTTGTATAGTCACAGAATCTGTAATTTCAAGAGCTGAACTGCTGGAAATAAATCACTTATATCCTTTAGTTACAAGATGAATGAGACAATAAAACTTCAACACAAATTTTCCCTGACATTAGAACATTAGAACAAAGTCAAAACAAATCTCCTAAGACTTTTGGGTTTTTCTGTGAATCTAGAATTCTTGCACAAGAAATAGTGTAATTCTGGATAAACTATGTTTGGGGCTTAACTTAAACATATATCACCTGAAAGAATATTGCCTCAGTGTATGTCTTAGTTACTTTTCTCATTGGTGAGACAAAATACCGATGCTCAAAATTAAGGAAGGAAAGGTTTATTTAGCTCACAGTTTGTGGAGGTTTCACCCCATAATCAGTTGGCTCCAAGGCAGGGTGACATGGTGAGGGGCATCAGTTCAAGGCAGCAGAAGACAGCAAAAGCAACAAGAGCAAAAAAGGGGGAGGAGCAAGCCTCTTTTCCTCCCATATATCACAGGCAGGCTACCCATCCTAGGGCAGCTGTAGCACTCACATCACCAATCCCAACACTAGATAATGAACCAATCTCAAATTCTGGATTCAGCTGCATTTGAAAAGCCTGCCTCTCCCATGACCACATGAGGCATTGGGGGAACATTCAGACACAAACCACAACAGTGTGTGTTAAAAATATTCATATATTTTCCTAATATGATAAAATACCTTATCTTTACTCCTCTGAAAACTATTCTGTAAATGCCAAAGCTGCTCGAATTGCTGGAAGGAAAAATCAAGATCTCTGGATTGTTTTCTACTTGGCCAAATACAATCTCATCATCTGCCCTGGGATCTTCATAATCCATTTTCACTGCCCTTTCTTAGGGAGCAGTTAGAGCAGCCATGACACCATGCCACCTCTTAGATTGGAGAGAAGCAGTTTGGGTGATCAGGCTCTGTGCAAGGTGCCTATGTGGGATTAAATCGAGGAAGCAAGGTTGTGCAGGCGTGTGTGTGTGTGTGAAATAGAGGGGGTGAGAGACAGAGACAGACACAGAGCACAAATATGTATTTACATGTGATGTTTGTGAAACCTTTTAATATATATATTGCGCTCAGACTTGCTTATGAATATCTGCCCTGACATCTAGACCAAAACACACAGCATTTTAAAAGATGACATGTATGAATAAGAGACAGTGCCGGAAATTTTATATTCACAAAGAATATGTAAAGAGGAAAAATACAGTCAACTGGAAGGATAAGGCAAAAGTATAACTAAACTTCTATAAAAGACATAATATATCTGTTAAAGTCTATATTGTATGTTGTCTTAGTTACTTTTCTTGTTGGTGAGACAAAATTCCCAAAATACCAAAAGTTAAAGAGGGAAAGGTTTATTTAGCTTAAGCCCGTAGAGGTTTCACTACATAACTGGCTGGCTCCAAGGCAGGTGGCACACGGCAGTGGAACAACAGTTCACGGTAGCTGAAGACAGCAAAAGCAGCAAGCGGAAAAAGGGGAAACAAGCCTCTTGTATCTTATTAGACTGCTGGGATTGGGACCATGCCAATCCAGTCAGTGGGCTGATCCACCAATCACTCGTCTTCAGTCTCAGCACCCTTAATCCAAGCATCGCACTATGAATCAGTCACAAACTCTTGACTGAGTGACCTTCAAAAAAGCCTGCCCTCCATGACTGCGTGAGGCTTTCAGGGGACATCTAGGCACAAACCATAACATATCTGAACCAATAACATTTCATTTCTGGGTTCCACATAGCTAAAAGGAAAAACAAAATGTTGATAACCCTACCTCATTTTAACATCCAATAATTTAACCAAGAGCTATTTTGACTTAAAAATAATGGACAATAACCAAGTACATGTATCGTCTCCCCCTAAGAAATAACATAAGAAAGATTAAAAAATATTAAATGTCTAAACCTAGGAATGAAATTAATGTGACTAATATTGAATTTTTTCATCTATGAACATAGGGACTATAAATAAAATTGAATTATGGTTAAAAAATATATAGTTTTACATGCCTCAGTTTGTGGTTCTACTACATATAGAGTGTGAATTATAGTTCAGGAATGTTTATTTTATGCAGTTTAAAACAAGGACAAAATAGTGCCGTGGTGCCAGGTGTGGTGGTACACACCTGGAATCCCACCCAACACTTGGGAGCTAGAGGTAGGAGGATTGTTACAAGTTAGAGACCAGCCTGGGCTACGATATGAGCTCAAGGCCAACCTGCACTGCATAGCAAGACCCTGTATCAAAAAACAAACAAACAAACAAAAAAAACAGAAAAAAAAGGATAGTGCAATGGTGCTCAAGCTAAGGTAAAGACTGAATCAACAGAAGAGCTTTAAAAAATATTGCTGACTGGGTCTTAACTTCGGAGATGGTAATCCTGTCAACTTGACTATACTGAGACACACTAGGATATTTTTATGTGCACTTCTGGATGTGTCCATGAGAATGTCTCCAGAGACAACTGACTGACAAGTGGGGCGTCAGCCTGATAGGGCAGAGTCTCACTGAACGTGGGTGACACCATTCTATAGAGGGGGGCCCAGATGGGCCAAAAAGGAGGATCTGTTTTCTAGCTCTTTGCTTCTTAGATGACCTGAGGTGAGCAGCTTTCCTCCACCACACCCTTCAGCCGTGATGTTTGGCCTTACCACAGGTCTAGACGTGAAGGAACCAAGCAATCATGGACTGATACTCATGAAACTCTGAGCCGGAATAAAGCCATCCTCCTTATAAGTCGTTTTTCTCAAATATTTCATCACACCAATAGAAACTAACATATACCCAAATTCCGATTTAATTGGTCTGGGGTTGGTTTGGGGCACTGAAGTTTTTAAGAGACCTCGGGAAGTTCAGATGTGTTCCCAAGGTTAAAAAAACCTGGGATAATAGGCCAGAAGCTCAAAGAATCAGAAACAATGTTTTTGCTAAATTTAAATATGAATGCCAAAATTTTAACAAAGGACCAATAGATACATTGGAATAGAATAGTTAAAAGTGCTCTAGAACCTAGGATAAAGTCACAAAAAGTAAAATATGAGAAAAAAAGAAATGATAGAGGGTTAACCTACCAACCAATTGGTGTTCTGAAAAGAAAGAACAGAGAATTTCAAGGACAGGTTAGCAAAGAAAGAAAACAGCCCCTGGAACGGAAGTCCATGGATTTCCAAAAGGCTCTTGGGGAACTAAACATAATGTGGCAAAAGATTCAGTTAGGTGCATTACTGCAAAACTTCAGAGCAGTAAAGAAAAAAGGAAAATGGCAAAAGGGGTTCAAAACAGGGATTCAAAACAAAACTAAGACCCTGAATTCCATTCTCATCCCTGAACAAAAAATTGACAACATAATGATTTCTGCTATTGCTCTGGGGAAGGCCATTCTAGTTCAATATTAAACATAGATTTATCTCTGCTTCTCTGTGGTACATTTCCTCCCTTCTAATAATTTAAGTCATTAGCGTTGCCCTCCCCTGCTCCCCTTCGTCGTGTTGCTGCCCTACGCCAGGACCACATTCTGCAGGTTATGTTGATGCAACTTCCTTCGCAGACTAAGCACCAAAGCCCTTGAGTCTACAAAGTGCTGCTTGTTTCTTTGGGCATAAATCTGTCAGCATCACTTTGGCTTTGTACTTGATAGTAGCAATCTTTTCTCCAACCAAATGATTAGTAAGTTTTCCTGATATTCTTTAATAGCTTATCTTCTACATTGATACTTTTATTAAAAATTTCTTAATTACAAAGTTACTCTGTATTTGCAGTTTTTAAAGACTTTTTATTGCGTTCCATTTTCCCCCATTCTTTATTCTGGAGCTGAAACTATACTAATTTTTATACATTTATAATTCATTTTAAAATTGGTAGGGGAAATTCCTTTCATTATTCTTGCTTGCCACATTTTTTTTTTCTGGAAAATTTTATTGTAATGGAAAATTTTGCAGTAATTTTAAGTAATTTGATCAAATTATCAATTTAAAAATCCAAAACCACTGAAATTTTTTTCTCCCTCATTTTTTTATCAGTATATATTGGTTATAGAGGTAAATGTTGTTTCATTTTGTCAGGTTTGCATATGCACATAACATTATTTAATCATCCCCTCCCATTTCTCCTCTCTCTTCCTTCCTCCCTCCACTCCAATTTCATGGTTTTTCAGGGGGTTTCAATGTGTGTAATGTATTTTGACCATATCCATAATTTCAAAATTTTATTCTTGGGGGGGAAAGAGCTGAGAATTTTATACCAACTGAGTCCTCCCATCCAGGAATAGGTCCTTCTTCACACTTAATGTCCCATAATAGAGTGAGTTTCCTTCAAAGAGATTTTGCACATTTCTTGTTAGAACAATATATTTTACATTTTCTGTAGCTATCACAAATGGAATTGTCTTCCATTATATTACCTAACTGTTGGTTTATGGGGGAAGGATTTAAACAGGGAAGAGGTATGATGCCAGTTCTACCACAGATGGGGTAGGGGTGGCTTGGTGGGGTAGGGTGGCAGGGTGTGAGGCAGGGAACCTGACTAGGACAATGCTGTCCATAGGACCTCTGGTCATAGGGAACAGGTTTTGACACCTTGAAGGCTTTGCCACTTATGTTATCACAGTTTTTCTTGCCATTGGCAGTTTTTCTTTCCCCTGTGGCTACTTTGAAGCAAATACTTCAACAAATGACTCAACTCCCAGGTCTTATGTAACACACCAACACACCTTTGGGAGAGAGGCCTCTGAGACCCTGAGTGAGACTTGCAAGGAAGTATGAGTGTTGAAGAAATCTCAATATAACATCACAACACAACACAGCTTTGATGTTCTCAGCCCTCTTTCTCTATGCCTTAGGCTGCAGCACACTCAGAGGTGAATGAGCTCTCTGGAAGCTGCTTCTAATTATCTTAGGACCTTTAGCAACCATTATCTTCCCTTCTTTGTCAAGGAGTTGTGGTAAGATGAAAAAACACCCTGGAGAGGAAGCTGCTATCAGGAGCATGAACACAACAGATTTCACCTTTCTCCTCTTCCCTCCTGCAGTGATTCTGAAATCGAGGGAGGCTGGATGAGAACAGGGCATTTTAAAAAAATGCTACAGAAAATTTCCTTGAAGAGTTTCTGTATAAAAAGGTTTCAGGAGCTGGGATGTATCGAGTTGGAGAGACTATATGGAAGTGTGTTTTAGGACATATCCACCACACCACTACGTAATAACAGCAATTACACAAATAAATGACACCTAGTGTTTAGTAAAAGATGACGCTGAGATGGACCCAGGTTTTTCCTTTGGTCTGATCTTGGCCCAGAACAGAGCTATTACTGCACCCTTTAGAAGCTCCAGCTGTCACCGTTCCCTTTTAGTTGCCTGCCCTTTCACTACAAGAATGGTGCAATTCTATTTTAAAATCTTGTCCTACAAGGGGCCGGGGATTTAGCTCAGTGGCTTAAGCGCCTGCCTGGCAAGTGCAAGATCATGAGTTTGATCCCCAGTACCAAAAAAAAAAAAAAAAGAAAAGAAAAAGAAAAAAATCTTGTCCTACAGATGAACAGACTCCATCCTGCTGGTACTTCAGGATGGAGTAGGAAACTGACCCAACAGGGCCTGAGTCCATCAGGACTTCTCAGGCCTCTACTCTCCAGGGTCCAGTCTTTCCACCTGTGCTTGGGCCCAGGACCGCACCAGAAGTGGGCAGAAGGAAACCTGCTAGATGTCAAGATGACTTGAGCTAAGGCTCTAAGCCCCGGGACCATGGTCGTCTGTCCTGTAAAATTTCATTTACAACAATTTGAGGACACTGCTGGTTGACCATCACACCCTCTGGTGGATTAACTAATGGTCAACTTGTAACACCGAGTTGAACTGAATCGTGTGGTTCTGGGTGTGGAGGGCCCACCTGAGGATTGTTGCCAACAGCATGAAAGGAGAACTGGAGGGGAAGATGGTTTGCTGTTGAGTTTCCTGTGGAAGCTTAGCACACTGATTTTCCTGATAGGAACTTGGCTGTTCTCATCATTGGAGGAGCTCCGGTCCTCGCTGTTGCTCAGGATGGCTGCAGTTCTCTTCGGGGAGCTCTGGTCCTTACCTTGGGCGTCACTTGCGGGCTCCAGCACAGGTTTCCTAGCTGCCTGGCACAGATCCTTCACCCTGCTGGTGCAGACTTTCTGGCTTCCACCACTGACCTTTGGGCCTTCCCAGTACAGATCCCTGACACAGACTTGCATGAGACATTGTCATGGGCTCTAAGTCTCCAGTTGGGGACATAACCATGGGTTCTAAGTATTCAGCTGGACTCATGCAGGACACTGCCATGGAATCCAGACCCTCAGCAGGATTCTTTGGGTCTCCAGTGTGTGGACAGATCTCCTACACTCTTTATTTGACTCTGTGGGTGATTATTATAAAACAATCTTATAAATTATGCGTCCTGCATTACATCTTCCTTATAAACTCTCACAACAACACACCCTGAGGGTGTAGCCTTTCTCAGCACAGGTGACTGCCCTGGAGCCTGGAAGCTGGCTCAGACTTTTGGTTCATATTTTTATCTGTATTTCTTACCTGATTGGAATTTGGGGAAAGAAGACGAGGGAATAATTACTATCTTCCAGGAGCCTCCAGCAGTTCTATGCTGAGACACTTACATAACCTCTAATCTTCCCAATCTGTGGGAGTACTGTTATTCGTACTATACGAGGGAGGAAACTGAGGCCCAAAGACTTAACTTACTAAGCCTACAATGCTAATAAGTGGGAGAACTAAAATTCAGTTGTTTCCTTGGGCTGCTGTTATCGTCTGAAGATGGTTTGTTCCCCTACAGGTAGGATAACATGTATTGATGGAGGGGAAATACTATAACTCCCAGTCTGCTGGATGTCAGGTACACTGAGTTCGTGTTCCCCAAAAATCGATGAATGAATTCTAAGGAACAACAAAGATTAAGAGTAGGAAAACTTATTGAGAGAGCTCTTGAGAGAGAGGAGGGGATCCAAAAATGTGCCAATAAGCCCACTTCTCAAAGGAAGTGTTTCTTTTTGTACTGAGAATCAAACACAGCCTCGCACTTGCCAGGCAGGTGCTGTGCTGCTGAGTTGTATCCCTGGCCCCAAAGAAGTTTTCTAGAGCAAAAATCATGAGGTGTATACAATACAGGTCAAAACTATGATCAATGAGATGACAGTATAGCCACGTATGAAATATTGATCCACCTGGGAAGCAGCTCACATAACAGGTAAATATGGAAAGAATAAAGAACTTGATTTTTTTAGGAAAGGATGGATTAGGAGGTCCTGCTCACCCACTTAAGTGGCTGATATTTATCGAGTATTGATCATTGAGATCACCTGGTGAGGCAGGTAGGCCTGGTCATTCCGTCTTTATCTTGAGGCCCTGCCTCCAAAAGATGTACCTCTAGCCAGTTGTGTTCTCATCCTCTGTACTGACTCTCCTGAGGGCTTAACCCTGTCTGATTGCCTTTATTTCTACGTAACTTAGCTGCTTATGAAGCTCCTGCAAGTGCACAACACTTAACATCAAATTATCTGATCCCCACAAACCTCCATCAAGATTGTCATTTTATTGAGTTGGTTCTTTAAACAGGTGAGTGGGTAGGGTACAGGGGAGATAGGAATGGGGAGAAGTAAAAAGGATCAGGATGTGACAGTATGCCTGTTCCCCCATGATGAATGTATTTATTGTGTACTGCAAACAAACTAAAAAGTGGCAAGGATGGGCCAAGTATGTTCACTTTCAAGATGAATGACAATGTCTTTCACTGTAATCATTTTTTCAACATTAAAAACCAGACCCTGCCCTAGAAGACTTTTGTGTCATACAACACAGGTGGGCTAATTAACCTGAAGAGGCAGTCAGGTGCCTAGGTCCTCGATCCCCCAAACAAGTGCACGGTGAAGGCCCAAAGGAATGAGACAAGTGGCATGATCTTTAGGGTTCCAGGAGGCCTAAAATCCTCTGCAGAGTCTGTAACGCTGATAGCCGATGGACTGACTGTGCCCAGTGGCCCATATTTATTCAAAACAAGGAAGCAGTTGAGTGGAAAATGCAGGAAGCCTGAGCAGGATTTGGGAGGGGTTCAAGGGCCCCTCAGCAACACATGTTGCTGATTAAGGAAAACTACCCAGAAAGTCTGCAGGTGGCCTCACCTGTGGCCTATCTTGCCCGCTGTGCTGTCTCCTCATTCTCAATTCAGCCATGCCCGGCCACGCTACAGCCTTGCACGTGTATTCAGCTTCAAGGGCTCAAACAGTCAAGCAGAGTACTAAACAGAAAGGCCTTAGAAAAAAAAGTTTCAGGTCTGAATGTGGTTCTCCTTAAGTTTATGCCAGCTTGTTTTTTTAAACTTAAAAGGTACAAAGTAACAGCACCTACCTTATAAGGAGTGGTCACCAGAGGACTGCAGTACAAACATGGTAAACACTTAACAGCCTGACTATAAATCTCAAAGTGACAAAGCTCCAACTCCATCATTTAAGCTCTGGCTTTTTCCACTCAGCATCAGCCCCCAAGGGGACCAGACCCCTTAACTGTTTCAACACAAGGTTTTTTGCAAGGGAAGGTGCAAGGCATTTTAGCCAAGTACATTCTATAACTTGTGCTGTAAATTAGAAAGCTGACACATTTATGTGTCCTGCGTCTTGTGATTCAGGTTACATGCTGTGATCCTACACTGGAAAACCAGAAGGGAGGAAACACTGCAACTGGCTTTACTGATTGTCCATTAACTTATTTAATTCAAACAGAAAATCTGAAATAAGTGGATCTTGCAATAATGGTGCACCTAAACCAGACTCCTGAGTTACATTTACACCTCGAGATGCCACAAAAACAAGGACTACAGTTTTAGAAAGCCAATGATGTCATTTATGTCTGTAAACACATTTTTATAGTGTTGTGTTCATACAGGGTCCATCACTCACATGTTAACCTGGATCAAGTCACCGAGCCTGAGCTCCATTTCCCTTCATTTTGAGCAACACAGTCCTTTCTTCCCACCTAACAATACTGCTAGAAAGATAATGCAAAACTAATGTAAAAATAAGGTCTTACAATTATTAAAGGTTTTTTAGAAAAACATGTTAAATTGCTCAACATTTAGTGTAAATAGCTGCTTGCAAAATGTAGAGTGTAAATGTGGAGTCAAGACCTGGCCTCCATTTCTAGATGTATTCTTGACTCAGGCTACATATAACCTATGTTCAAATTTCCACGAGGGAAAATGCTAGAGGAATAAGATCTTACAGAAAAGGATTTAAATACCAAATAATAAGTAATATGCTAGTTTGCTTTAAAAGTCTTATCTTGAAACCCAACAAACTCCACACATTCACGTTAAGGAACTCCAGGAAATGATCTGTAAAAGGCTCAATTTCTTATCCCAAAGTTTGTGGGACTTGGAATTAAACCCAGGGGGCCACACATGATAGGCAACAGCCTAAGCACTGAGCTTATCGTTGAACCCTTTTAATTTCTGAGTGAGTCTGGCTAAGTCGTCCAAGGTGGCCTCACCATTCTTCTGACTCAACCTCTTTAATAGCTGGGATTACAGATCTGTGTCACCTCACCCAGGTCTGGTGCCCAGTTTCTGTAAAAGTGGCTCCTATAAACCATGGCCCAAGTTTAGGAAAGCTTTATTTCCCAATAGAGCCCAGATGTGTTTCTCCCTCCCACTTCCTACGGATATGCAAAAGGACCAATAAATCCTATTTCTAAAGGCTTTATGTATTGACCTCAAACTTTCCACAGCTTTTGTGTCCAATACATGTCAGTGTGCAGAGTTATCTCATTCAAGAGAAACATGGCATTTTAGCACCTAGAAAACAACTGACTGCCACTTGCTTTCTTAGGACTGTCGCAAAGCTCCTGTCCCAGGGCAAATAAAAAACAAGAGTGCCTGCTGAAGTGCGATACCCAATACTCTCCTAGACAGATGCCTGCGTACTTGCTGACTGACGACATTTCTCTACAACAGATGGCTCAAAATGAGATGCCTTTAGCTTCTTATTGTACTTGTAAAAAACACATAATGAAAATATCATGAATTAACTGATCTTAGAACAATTTAAGAGAAATAAAGGGGAAAATATACTGCATAAAAAAACTCCTACAACACAGAAAGGTAATTTTAAAAGAAATCATGCACCATTTTACATGCTGCCTAAATTACAAGAAAAAGTTGTATACACAGACTTATTTATTTAGATTACAAATATTTATTGCAAGCGCATTTCCTTTTCCAATATTAAAAACAAAACATGACTGGAAACATTCAGGGAATGGAAACTCTGTTAAACCCATTCCCATGCCATTATCACATAATGCATCATCAAAGGACAAGATATTTTGTAGCTTAAAATTAGGGAAGCCTATACACTATTTAGAAGGTGGGAAAGAAAAAACAACAAAACCAATCCTCAACATTTTATAGCATTTAAGCACATAAAACTGTACTACTTAATATATTTCTCCATAAACTTCTTGTGAAATTCAGATCTCAGTGTATCATTTACAAATCTTTTGTCTTTCTTCTGATCATCTACACCTTTTGCACAGTTCTTAAAGACAACATCATCATCCCACCTGAAAGAAAAAAAGAAGAAAAGGCCTTCAAGTTTGTATCAGATGACAGGAATACCATGTGCATCACAAAGCCTGGCATCACACAGAAAGATGCTCGTCTGTGTCGTACTTGATACAGCCAAAAAACGAAGTGATCTTTAATACAGAATCTTGCTTTACTACCGCAGGAGGGACAATGCTTATTTAAAACACATCAAACACTGTTGTTGCTTCTCTGGTAAAAGAAACTTTGTTATAAAGCTGAAATATATTGATTAAAGTATAACTGATATTTTTCGGTCTAAAACACAGGTAGTACCTAAGAGCACTGTAATTAGTATAGACACCATTAAATTATAGTAACTGGTCAGCTTACTATAGTTTATATTAGGTCATTTTGAAGATTTAATGTATTCCTTTATCAGTTAATTCAGTAGTCATCCAGAGTAATACTATAATATTCACATTATAAAAGAACGAAAAGAGAAAGAACTATTAGAATATAACAAGTAAGGCCCATATGCTAGATTTCAGAATATTACCTAGCATGCAAACACAAGCTCATATTCTCACAAGTATATATCTCTATACCTATCTAGATGGTCTATACAGACCATCTAATGTGTTTGTATATCCATGTATTTTTGCCAGAAGTAGTTGCACGTGGGAAATAAGCAAAGATTGTAGATATTTTTGAAAAATATTTAAGTTGTCACTAATGCAGTATGCAAACATTAGATCTATGACTGGAATATATTTGTACCCAAAAAAGTGCACAGTTAAGTTATACTGCTTACAAATATCTAACCACTAGTTTTTTCCTATATCTGTTCTCAAACTTACTCCCAACAGGCTTTTTGTCCCTCCTCCCATACCAAAAGTTTTCCTCTATGTTGCTAAATCTCAGTACTCATTTTACTTATTCTGACCTAGATGACAACTCCTTTCCTCTTGAAATACAGTACTTTGTCTGCTTGGTTTCTGAGATGCCAGTCTCTTCTTGTTCTCATCTACTTCTTATCCACTTGCTGATTCTTCTTGGCTATTTCAGTTTTTCCATTCAAATAATAGTTACTAAGCACTTACTATGTACTGGGCACTGTTCCAGGTATCAATAATCAATCACTTACTCAAATTCAACATAATGCCAGGCTCAGTACTCTGACTTCTCTCTAGTTACTCATTCCCTAAGTGATATTATTCAGTGCTAAAGCTTTCAACATTTCTACAAGCTGACAACTCCCAAATGTATTTTCTCCAGCTTGCAATAACTGCAGAAACACATCAAGCTACTTACCTAAGACAGGTACACAACAGCCCAACCTTTACCATGTTCTAAACCTACTACCTTCTCCATGTCCAACCTCAGGCTACATTTCTCCCTATGTCCAGCTTTTCAGCTGCTCAGGCTAAACACCTTGGAGCCTGGTCTCTATCACCTTGTCAACAAACCCTCCTTTGAGTATATTGTTGCCTCCGAGTGACTGGGTAATTTTTACAGTTTTATAAATTATTGTAAGGACTGAATTTTTACTGTGAATGAATTAAGAGGCCATGAAGGTTTAGAATAAGCAGTTGTTGTTGAGATTTTATAGTTCACAAAGGATCAGGTTGCTGTGTTGATGAAAAAAAGGGACAAGGCTAGAAGGTGATACACATGCAAATAGCGGTGCCACGTCACTCCTGGTGGGAGATTACAGCGGAGGCTGTGAGAAATACAGTGCTACTTCAGTTCATGAGCTTGATTCTTTCCACAGTTCTGGTCACAAACCAGCTGGATGAGAACTGAATCAAATTCAATGGTTGGGTTCAATGTTGACCTTATGAGGAAATTTGATTCAGTTCTTGTCCAGTTTGGTTTGTGATCAGAATTGTGGAGAGAATGAATGCAAGCAGTTTAAAAGTTAAGCTAATAGGGTTTCTTAATGTAATATAATAACCACCTTTTTCCCATTCAGCATTTCCAGTAAGCTTTTTTTCTACATATCACATTGAAGAACCATCTAAAAGATTTACTGTTCATCTATCCCTCTTCCACTTTTACTTCACTTCTCCCCACATACCTGCAGTACAAAAAAGTGTTAACATACAGACTGAAGATTGCTATCCTTAGACCTGCTTGTAAGGTTAGGCTTTGGCTGGCATTCAGAAACCTGCACTTCCGGTATTTCTTCCTGTCACTATACCTCACGTGTACACATAATGTGTTTTATGTATGGCATTTCTTTCCCTTTCAGGAGTCTGGATTTCAGCATGTGGTAAGCCGAAGTGCCTCTATGACTAGCTCTCAACAAAAACCTCAGGCATGGAGTCTCTCTTGGGCTTCCCTAGGCAGAAACACTGTGCACATATTGTTTCATTTTTGTTGTTCTGTGTAACTCTTTAGGGAGGGACAGAGCATAGGGAAGCCTACACATGGATTCTTCCCATTCCAGTCTGTATCTTTTCCCTTCCTGACCTGCCTATGTATCCTTACTAAGTTAGCCATCAGTGTAACCACTACATAACATGGATGTGTATCTTTGCTATGCTGGCCATGAATACAACCATATGCCAAGTCCCCTGAATCCCTGCAGTATTTCAATGTGAGTGGCGGTCTTGCCAACTAGTGACACATGCACACAATAAATAACGTTTGCAGGGGTAAGGGCTCGGCTCATAACTTACTCCTAGAATTGATATTATTGAGTATATAGGTAGCTACTATAAATATCTACTAGAAATGAGGGTTTTTTTTCATTTTTCTTCTATTTTCTCAAAATCATATAGGAGAATGTCAGTGGAAGTGGCGTTTAGAAGCTTAACATAATGTAGTAGATATCCAATTCATAATATCTATATATAAATCCAACCCATTACTTATACTACCTTCTTTTAACTTTGAAGTTGGCCTGAGGCTGAGATGGCCCAGTGAGATTAAGCAGAGGGTTTCCACTAAGAATGTTTTCCATACGAATCCTTTCCTCTTCAGCTTTTTGTTCTTGTTCCTGACAATGATACAGAAAAAATGCAAATTCACTTACATTAATTCTAGGACATTTTCTTACATTAGTTCACTAAAAAAAAAAAAAGACAGGAATATATGAGAATGTTTGGCGCTATTACAAATACTTCATGCTGTCACTATACAGTAAGTAATTAATCTCTGACTCTGAAAAACTGAGATGCACATCTAAATTTGTTTTCTTCTGAAGTAAATATAAAATCATCTTAATATTTAAGAGGACATCAATAAACATAGTATTTTATATTTGTAATTTAAGAACACATTAAACATCAAAAACATTTAGCAAAGCTAGTGCCTCAATTTTTAAAGAACTATACACAAACTGTGATCAAAACAACTTTATTTTGAATTTTGAAACTGACATCTTAAGGATTAGTGACAAATTATTAACTAAGATGCAACTACTAAAATCAAAGTACCACATAGAAGATGACATTCCATTAACATGAACGTCTATTAATTTATTCAACATATATCCATTTTTTATGACTTACTGCTATTTTGTTTCTGTATCTTATCTCTTAATACAACATGTTTTTATGTTAGCATCAATTGCTTCATATTCAAATCATGTTTCACTCTCAAACTTAGGAAAATGAAATGTCTAAAGTCCTTAGCCACTAACTTCTAGACCTAATAACATGTTATTTTTAACCAGCTATAAATGCCATTTTTCTGTGTTTGGGCAATGACAGAAATTAATGATTTAACAGATCTGGAAATTACCTTCAAGTGAAACTAATTTCCCACAGAGGTTACTGATACTTCACTTTGTTCTGAAGGTTATACCTTCAGAACAAAAATCCAAATTCCTGTAGCACTGGTTTATAAACTTTAAATGCTCAGATTTGTGCTAGTTTCCCAGTTTCATGTCTTAACCTATGTGTCTATTTCCCCAAAGATACTGAATTAGACCTTCTTATAAATGGGGGACCAGGGGCACTCAAAGTAGTTAGGTAACTTGCCCAAGACTATGAATGATGCATTTCATTTTTATCCAGAAAACTAGGAAGTCAGAAGATGCAATTTATAGGAAAACAAACAGGGAAATTTCTTTAGGTCACACTGCTTAAAATTTATGCAAAAATCAGTAATTATGCTTCAAATAAAGAGCAGATAGCTTTTTATAAAAGTATATACAGTATTTAACAAATTATACTATACTTAAGATACAAAGTTTTTTTTTGAGATGCTAGAAAAGCAGGAAAAGTTGTGTTCAAACTTTATGTAACACATAGGTGCTAGACATTTTAATGTTTGGTGTACTAATCCCTTTAGAGTCACTTGATTACCACACACAGCACTATCAGAAAAAGGCATCTACTCTTCCCATATTCAGATACCAGGCACATAGACTAATGGTCCGCTAGCCCATGGGTCAAATCTAACAACTCTTCCTCGGTTTGGCAAATAAGATTTTTCTGGAACACAGCCACACCTACTCATTTATATATTTTTCTACAGCTGCTTCTGTGTTCTAATAGCAGAGCTGAGTAGCTGCGGCAGATGCTGTACCACTAGCCACCTTAAAATATTTATCAGATAACCCTTTACTACGGAAAGTGTGCTGACCCGACACAGGCTAATAGCATGAAAATACCGTTGTGGGACACATCAAAGTAACAGCTGATGGAGAGACAAACAGGGCAAAAGACCGAGACCACACCAATACCAACACGTTTTTATATAGAGACTAGATGAAATTCCTTTAATTGCCAGGCCTCTGTCTGAAATGTTTATCCTCCCCCAAGGTCAACTGAAATCAATTACTCAAAATTTCTCATGTCTGTCTGTGCACAGAGAGGATAGGCACACAGGAAAAAGTGGAACACCAGCCCTCTAGTGGCAAGCAAAGGTACTAGCCATGTTCTTAATTCTTTACTTTTATTTTTCTTCTTCCAATCTGAATTCTAACAGTCCTCAAAGTCTACCTCACATTCTACTTCTTTTCTGAATTCCTCCTTGATGCTTCTGACTCACATGAACTCTATTTCCTTAGATTCTGAGCATTAATCTCTGTCAGTGTTTCTTTGAAGGCTTTTTCCAGCTTTCTTTTTAAAAAATGGAATAATTCTTGGCTCAAATAAAATCTTACACCAAACTCCACAGGAAAAGCTGTGCTACTCTAGTTGAAAACAGGGGAAGGTATCTTTAATACCTTACCACAGGTCAAATTCAACATGCTCAAAACAGAACTCATCATCTCTTTCTGCTTAAACATGTCTATTTCAGTTTTTCTGTTTGTAACTTATGGAATGAGGTATTTTTTGTTACTGCAATCAAACCATCAGCATATGCGGCCAACTCTACCTCCTCGATTGCTCTATTAGCACTTGTTTATTTCTTTCAATACCATCTCCTATCATGTAAGTTAAGATTCTCTTAACTGCATGTGAAGATTGTTGAAAGTTTGAGTGTTTTCCAATCCACTTTCCGTATTTTTGTCATAGTACTCTTTCTGTGCAATCTTATCAATCCTACTGAAATCAAATGGCTCCTCATTACCTTCAGAACAAAATCCAAACTCCTGTAGCATTGGTTTATAAATTTTAAATGCTCAGACTTGTGCTTGCCTCCCAGTTTCATGTCTTAATCTATGTGTGTATTTCTCCAAAAATACTGAATTAGACCTTTTCTTCCACTATATAAATGGAGAGACTGGGGGCACTCAAAGTAGTTAGGTAACTTGCCCAAGAGTACGTAAGACCTACATACAGATTGCTTCAACTACTGCCTGGGTAGGAGACAAGAGGAAAAAAAAATCTTCGTAGATCATGACTATATATTAATCATCTTTGATTCTTCTGACATTTATTTACTAAATGTGTATTGAACAATGAGTACAATTATGTTAATGACTATTATTCCACAAGTCTAAACTACTTGAAAAGAATATTCAACATAACCAGGAGACTTAGGATGTCATAAAAGTAATCAGATTTATAGCTATCTAGGGTAATGTCATGTTCACACACAATGAAGAAAATTTCTAATATAAGAAGGTATTTCTGGAGTTAAAAAATGTGTGAGAAGACAGGGAAATGTAAATACTTAGCACTTTGATTTTACCTTCCTGGCCTGCTCTTCAGCTCTTTCTTTTTTAATTTTTTCCAGTTCTGCGAGAAGAGCTGCGGTATCATCATCATCACTCTCCTCTTCAAAATCTTCATCTTCCTCCTAAAAAGGCATAATGATGATCCACGAGATTTGAGAAAAAATACATATTTACTTTTTCCCCATATAAGTTGCACATACCAAATCTCTTGAGATAGAAATAAATTTTCCTTGTAGGAAAATATACATAAATATAATGATTAAAATCAACAATAGACCAAAAAATAAAGCCCACAAAAAAAAAATCTTTGAATTCTGACTAACATGTCAACCTCTCACAAAGTGCCTTTCAAATTTACACGGCCAAAAAAAACTTCCACATGAAAATATTCTAAAATCAGAAAGGGAATATCTCATGATGAAACAATGTGTATACCTACAGTACATCACGCTAAAAAAAAAAAAAGACTAAAAATCTTATGTAGCTAAAAGCAACTATAAGTTAGCAATTAGAGGTAATTAGATATACAAAAAGGGTACTAAATAATTTCAAATGAATAATCATTAAATTTCACTTAAAACTTGGATTCCTGTCTTAATGAGTGCCAGTAACTTTCAGTTAGCTCTAGAACTGCTGACATATGTGCATAATTAGGTACTACCCAGATTTTTTTCAGTTATCTAGAAAACCTCAAATTACAACCTGTAAGGCCCCACTGAATTTTTTAGGTGAGTTGATGTGTGAATCCTTAACCTGATTAATTATTTCCTACCCTAAGCACAGAGGGAAATCTACATGCACTGAACTGTGAAGGAAGCATCAAGCCTAATGAGGGAAGGCCCATGGGTGTAACGCCATGGGTGCTGTTTACAGACCCCAGAGCCCAGCCTGAAGCAGTCCTCTAGAAGAAATATGCTAGCACAACCCAGGAGGCCTTAATATAGGTACTGTTGGAGAAAGTGTGTTCGTTAATAGATTGCTTCCATATCTGGTTGTCAAGAGCTCAAACTTACTCTTTAACTCCTTAATGTAAAATAATACTTTTTATTTTATTTTTTTCTGAATTATTTTTTATTTTAATACTTTTTATTTTAAAATGAACTGTAAAGTTTAGGGTTGAGGTTAGATACATTTGACTAACACTATATGAAAACAAATACGGGTCACTTCTAAAAGTTAGAAGCATTAAAAAAAGGTACTTCAGAAAAACATGATAAATTATTAGAAACAAAAGGAGAAAACACAACATACATCTGTGAGAGGGTCATCCGCATCAAGGTTGGCAGCAGGAATCTGGTCTAACCGAGGTTTCTTTGACACTGAAGAGGAGGTCGTGTGTTCTGAAGGAAAACAAACATCACTGAAACTACTGCACTTAATGTTTAAGAGACCTACAAGCACAAAGACCCCACATAAAACCTTTCCAGCAGTGTACGAATTCTCAAAAACAGGGGCTGGGGATTTAGCTCAGCGGCATAAGCGCCTGCCTTGCAAGCACGTGGTTGTGAGTTTGATCCCCTGTACGCATGATAAAAAAAAAAAAAGACAAGTTTTATTAGTAAAATCACTTATTGGGCCTGGGGTTTAGCTCAGCACGAGGTGGTGAGTTTGATCCCCAGCACAAAAAAAAAAAAAGAATTCTCAAAAACAGTAACACTTCCCGTTTGCTCCATGAGAAGAACTACCAATAACAGAATTTTATGAGACCAGCATTTGGGATGGTGCTGTACCTCGGGTTGGACGATCCCTATTTTTTTCTCTTGCAGCAGCTCTCTCTCTCTCTTCCAATTCTCTCCTGAAGTCACGATTACGAACCTCTTCAGGGGCATCCTGAGTAGTCTGTCTAAATTAGAAACAAATTAGGGCAAAAATGTTACCCACACACACAAAAAAATTACATGGCTATAGCAATGCAAAACAGTTCATGAATGCAACTTTGTCCCTTGAGCATAAAACAAGAATGAGGACAAGATAACACATTTGTGGCGTTTCTAGTACCCAAAATGAATCACTTATGTTCCTATAATATGGCTAAAGATTGATTCAACTCATAAGCTTGTTACAAAAAGACTTTTATCTCACATGGACTAGTGCTGATAGTGCTCATAATCTCTCTAAAGTAATAAATGAATTACTGTTCTATCTACATACAAAAATCCCTGGTTAAAAGGAATGTATGGTAGCACTTTAAAAAATCATAGAGCATAATTTTACTGTTAAACCCTTTATTTGCATTCTATTTCTATGAAAATCAGTAAGTGACGCAACTCAAACATGATCACACACCACAGTCATGCCATTTAACAGTTTGTTTTATTTTATGAATAAGAAAAAATGGAAGTCAGTATTACCTATATTTTATCTTTGTATGAGATGGAAGGTCCCTACTTGAATACTGCTTTGAGAGTTGGCTCAAATCACCTTCTCCTTTTCCTCTTCCACCTCGTGCAGGTTCAAAAGTTGGCCTGGCTGCTGTTGTCATTTTTTATGCTTTGAAAAAAAAAAAGTTGTTATTTCCTATACACTCTCATTTTATATATTAGTCACTGACATCTACCCTTGTGAAAAACCTCCCAAAATGCATTGCATAAACGCTCTCAAAAATTTTTTTAAATAAAACTCTCAAAGTATGAGGCTCAGGATGTACAAGGAATATGGTAGCTTTTATTAGGAACAAAATATTCTGTCATAAAGACCTGAGCTGTTGTTTCTGCTCTTCTTTTGGTTTTGCCGCCTTGGGCAAGTCCACTATCTTGTTTCTGTAACCTATAGAAATATGTCTAGTCTTCACAGATTATGAAAATTAGGAAAGAAATGTAAATTGCAATTCCATCCCTGAGGGCATAGGCCTAGTGTGTCCGTGCCCAGGGAAGAAGGTAACAAATCACAACACAAGAACAAAATTAGCCAGCCAAAAGCGGTGATGCATGCCTGTCACCGCCGCATGCTGGGAGGCTGAGGCAGGAGTATCATAAGCTTGAGGCCAGCTTTGGCAGCTTAGTGAGACCCTATCTCAAAGGAAAAAATGCACTGATGTAGCTCAGTACAAAGGCTCTGGGCTCAATCTCCAATACTGAAGAAAAACAAAAAAAGAAAAAGAAAACAAAACAAAATTAGGAGACACGGCATGTCAAAGTCCATGTAAAATACACGACTGCCATGACTGTCTTAAAAAAATCTCAACCTTATTCCACCAAACTCTAAGATTCGCAATTCATCTAAACCTCAACAAGTGCAAATAGGCTAACAAAAACAACTTAAAAATCACTGGCATTGTTATTCACTGTTTTAGAGATACACGCTAAAATTCAACTGACATGGACAGTATTTTTCTATCTTTTGTGGATTCAATTTTCTTCTTTAATAACTATCATAAGTCAGACCAGATGTGGAGTTATACTTAACTTACATAAATTTATATTTATATACACATATTTCTGTACGCTCAGAAAACAGGAACCCCAAAGGATCTTTTTTTCTGAGACAGGGTCTCGCTATGCAGTTTAAGCTGGCCTTGAGCTCAGTTTGTAGCCCAGGCTCGTCTCAAACTCGCATCGATCCCACCTCAGCCTCCCTAAGTGCTGGGATTACAGGAGTGTGCCACCACGCCTGGCTCAGAGGAACTTAATACATAAAAATAACGACCTCATTCTTAGTTACTTTCCAGTTTGAGCAACCAAAAAAAAAAACAAAAAACTGGCACGTGTAGCTACCAAAATTCCGTTACTGTTGGCAAAACAGGTGAATGGACTAGGTATGAGAAACAGGATTGTTTTTGCCTTTCTTTTTAGCACACGTCTCTTAATTATCAAAAAGGTAATGGAAGTAACGGAGAGGGGAGAAAACAGGGGTTTCCCCTGGTAAGGCGAAGCCGCCTCCCATGACAGCGTCGCTCCGGCACCCCGAGAGCCCGCCCTCCGACAGTCCCCACCAGCTCGCCGCCCTTCCACAGGGGGCGGACTCCGCGGTGCCAGCGACCCGGGACCACCGAGGGCCTGAGGCACAGCTACCTCCGCGCCCGGCCTGAAAACTGCGGACGCGCCCCACCCGCCCGTCGCTCTGGGGCCTCCGCCACCCTCCCCGGAGTGGAGCCCAGCTGCCCTTTCCCATCCCACCCGTATAAGGAGGATACCCTGCAATCCTCCTGCCGCTCACTTGGGCTCAAAGATGAAACAGCAGCCTTCAAAGATCATACAAACACCATTGCGACTCCTGAAACCCAGAATCCCCTGCGTCCAAGACTGCGACCCAAGACCCGGAAGCAAAACCCAAACTCTCTCTTCGCTTTCAGAGGCGGAGGCCACGACCAATCCGCAGAGGCGCTGGAGGAAGTCGGGGTGACGACACCAGGGGGCGGAGCCGAAGCAGCCCAGGGGGCGGGTGTTTGAAATCCGTGCATCAGAGGAGACCCTAAATACCATTTTATACCTTGGAGGACCAATTACTTAATGTCTTTTCCTTTCCCGACCCCCTCCCAGACTCCTCCATTCCGGTTCTGCGTAGATGGAAAGCCCCGGGTAGCCGACACCAGGTCCCCGGCTAGGATCACACCAAACTCTTTAAATCCAACGGCTCCTGCTTCCGTCCTTGCTCCTGAGCTAGCCCCAGCAAGCCTAGGGAGTTGGGCTACGGAAAGACTAGTGTTTTCATTTAATTGGATTTGAAGAAAGAACAAATATGTTACGGGGGCAGCTACGATCTTTATAAAGGTACCATTCCTGCAAAAATATTAAGACTTCAAAGCAAAGGCTGTAGTATTGTTTGTAAATTTTTTAATTAAAAAAGCATTTAGCGTTACTGGGAGGGGAGATGTCAATATTACGTTTACGACCTTGAACGTTTAGAACGGTGGGCCCAACTGCCTGGAGCGCGAGATGGAATTAAGATGGCTACTCAAGCGTTAGGTGAAGTTTTCAGGAGGCATGGAAAAGCCAGCGTGCGGGGCGGGGGTCACCAGTGCTCTCTCCTCCATCCTTAGAAAAAGCCTTCTGAGGGCAGGGCTTAGTTTGTCTTGGTGTATGTATCATCACCTAGAGATGGGCCTGACTTAGATGCTCAATAAGTAATTGTTAAACAAATGAAAAGCAGTTCTCCCAACTTAGTTTCATGTGTCAGGATCCCATAAAATTTAAATTTAAGTACTTTTCTCTTTAAGTTCTTTCCTTGTAAATTTTAAAAAAGAAAAGTAGAAAAGGCCCCTTCCCTTCGGGAAGTTCAAGATGTAAATCTAGATTTTTCGTAGGAAAGGTATTCCTACTTCTTACACTTCTTAAAGGACTCTACCATCATACTAGTAACTGAAACCAAAATCCCAAATTACCCACCTAAATTCCTTTTCCTTCACTTTTGTGATCCTGCTTGTTTGCAAGTCTTTGCCAGTTCTTAAATGTTATTCGTACCACCTTCATCCAACCCACAGTCATCTTCCACTTATAATTGCCCCCCTGGATCTTTCTGCTTCTTTTGGCCTGCAGTTTTGCATGTAGCAGTGGAAGTCATCTTTCAAAACTCATCAATTTGATGGTTATATTTCTTGATAATATTCTGCTGCACAGAGTCACGTTTCTTAAGGTGACCTATGGACCAATGGAGTCTGGGTCCTGCTTTATCCCTGATTTGACTTCCAATCAGCCTTAACTAACCTCTAGATGTAAAGTTGGTATTTCTTCTGTTTAAAGGAGTTTGTGCTAGGTTTTTTTCTTTTCTTCTTCTTCTTCTTTTATTTTATTTTTTTGTTACCAGGGATCGAACTCACAACCACGCGCTTGCCAGGCAGGCTAAGCACTGAGCTAAATCCCTGGCCCTGTGCTAGTTGTTTTTCCGTTGTCTCTGACCCAAGATAACTATATTGCCATCCTTCAAGTCTCAACTCAGATACTACAGGTTTTGAGGGTGTTCCCTGACATCTCTACTTGCACCCCCACAAATAGCATCACATCATCGTTTTATTTTCTCACAGCCATGAACACTATCTGTATATTTTTGTTGCATTTCCTTGTGTTTGGTCTGTGAGGCTGCATAGCAAGGGCACTGAGAGAGAGAGTGTGAGCGATCTGGCCTATGTTGGTTCTAAATTACAGTTTAGTACTTTTCCTGGCTGTGTAACGTAGACGTTATTCTCCCTCTCTTTGCCCTCAGTTTCCTCATACAAAAATGAGGGTAATTCTAGTCCCTACCTCATAATGTTACTGTAAGGATTAAGTAAATTAATACTTGTAAAGTGTTTAGAATTGTCTCAACATCAGTATTTGGTAAATAAATGTTAGTTATCATTATTAATATTATTTTTATTATTGTCTATCTTCCTGTATTAGAACATAAGTTCCAGGAAAGCAGGAACCTTGTCTCTTGTTCACTGGTGTATCCTCTTCATGTAGAACAGTGCCTGGCACAAAATAGGTGCTGAGTAAGTATTTGTTGAATGAATGAATGAATGAATGAATGAATGATGCACTATGAAATAGAAGAATAGGGTAACAATGGCAAGATGGTGACACAATTATAGAGAATACTACAGTTTTATATTCTAAATGTCTCTATCAACTCGTGAGTCACCCCAATCCATTTAACTACCCAATCTTTTGACTGCCAACTGTAATCAAGTAAACTCCCAATAATTTAATTAATACCAACATATATTATCATAAATCACACTACAAAATTAAAAGCTTTTGACTAAAATGTCTGAAAATATTAATAAGAAAAGATCTAAAATCATTTTCCTTAAATAATTTTTTTTTTTTGAGATGGGTCTCATTATGTAAGTTTGGCTGGGTTTGAGTTCCCTGTGTAGGCCAGGTGGCCTTGAACTCACTGTGATCCTTCTGCCTCAGCCTCCTCTGAGTGATAGGATTACAGGTTTGTGTCACCACGCCTGGCTACTTTAAATAATCTGAAAGTACCAATTAGAAAATGAAATTACAAAACCTTTGATTTAAGCAGTTTGAAAGTATTTTTAAAAAAGAAATTAAATGTTGAAATGTTTACTGAAAACTTATAATTCATCCTATCAGCTAAGCTAGCTGGCAAGGGTCTTTTAAACTTTCATAAATTTTTGTATTTGGTTGTTTTGTTTATTTTTAAATTTTTTAAATTTAAATTTTTATATTTCTTGTTTTATTTTAAAGATAAAAAATACAGAAAACAAAAACAAAAAACAAAAGAGACAAACAACTACAACAATTTTAAATCCATTACTGCAATAATCTAGTTGGACCCTTAATTCTACTTGCCAATTCTCTCATATTTTCCTAAATGGTTATCTTTCTGCATGCAGTAATAGTATCCACATTCCCCTTTTTCGTAGTTGTATTTATCTCCTCCACCTCTTTTTCCTTTCTCCTCCTATTTTTGAGAATAGAAGATATTTTGACTTCTTTCCAGTGTTGCAAATGAAAGAGTAAATAAATGGGTGGATGGATGGATGAATGAGTTTTATCAGGAAAAAGTGTTCTGATGTGCAAAGTTATTGCCTTACTTTGTTATATTTTATTTTATTTTATTTATTTATTTTTTGGTACTGGGGATCAAACTCACAACCTTGCACTTGCCAGGCAGGCACTTAGGCCACTGAGTTACATCCCTGGCACTCTATTATATTTTAAAGGAGAAAACATTAACTTACGTTTTGAAATCCTGGTTTCAAATGAAGATATGACAAGATCCAGAAAAATGGTTTCTATTTGGGAGACAGTTGCTAAATTTAAAAAATTATGTGATGATGACACTTTCTATATATCAAAATCCTAATTAAGATACTCATACCCTCAATCTAGTTATACCTCTGATACCAGTTGCTTCAATTCTAATAAACTCCCTTATTTATAAGGAATCAACTCACAGAAAGTAACAATTTTACTTAGTATTTGAGGCTTTTAATACAAAATAGGAAAACAAAACCAATGCTTATGGGTCAGAAATTGCATTTACAAATAAAGTAATATAAACAATAGGATCTGTATTGAAATTTTAAGCTGAAAATGTATTTTCTAATAATGCAAAAAGCTAGTGCTTTAATCTGTTTTGACATATAAGAAAAATACAGAAATAAAGTGACTTGTATTCTACCAATAAAATGCTGATTTTTAAATGAAAACTCTCTGGAGCCCAGAGAGGGGGCCTCTTAGAGATGGCCTCTATAGGACATATCATTCTCTAGTTACTGATACGGTGATAACAACCATCACTAACCTAACCACATAGCCATCTCATTAGCAGGCCAGACTATTATTACTAAGATAATTAAAAATAAACATATTAAAAGTTAAAAGAATTAAAGTACAGAAAATGAAATGATACAAAAAGGCATGCCAGGCAAGTTATAAACAAAACTTTAGCAATATTAATATCAAAGTATTCTTTATATTGAATAACATTAATAGGGACAAAATAGGTATCTTATTACATCACAAATATTTGCCAGAAAATATTACAATCATGGATATATATGCAGATAACCACATAGCTGGAAAAATACATAGCACAATAATTATAAGAGAAAGCTGACCAATTTGTGATTTATGGTGGGAATTTTTTTTAACAAATTCAGCTTGATAATGCCATTGCTATAATATGTGTTACATGTGTGCATATGTGTATTATGTATATATGCTTATTGTATTTTTTATGTATATGAAATCCTACAACCAAAATAGGAAAACTGCATTACTTTCAGTGACCTTTGAACATTTGCCAAAACTAATTAAGTATAAAAACCCAAAATAAATTTCAATAAATGCCTATGTGTATATTTCTAAATGATAGTCTTGCTGATTTTTGAGTCTTGGTAAGTTTTAAATGTTTATATAAATCAGTCATACATATTCCATTGTATTTTGCTTTTTTCTCTCAATATATGTTATGTGTATCTGTGGCAGGCTGTTTAGAATTTCACTGTGTAAAATGCACACTATATTATTCTATCAATTACATTCCATTATGGTGGTATTACAAATAATACCACTACAAACATTCTTGGAAATGTGTAGAGGGGTATATATATATATATATATATATATGTATTCATATATCAATGAATATATAACACTTAAATATATATATTTATATATATCTCATTAGCAGGATAGGAATTCTCCAGTTCTAAAATCTTACCACACTTTTTCTAACTTTCCATTTTCATCTCATCTGGCTGTGTATAGTGGTACATCACTGAAGAGCCAAGCATAGTGTGCATGCCTGTAATCCCAACTCTTGAGAGGCTGAGATGGGAAAATCACTGTACATTTGAGCACAGCCTTGAACTACATACTAAAACCCTCTCTCAAAAAAACCCCGCAAATCCTTTAAGTTTTAATTTTTATTTCCTTCCTTGATTACTAATTCATATGCTATTGTCTATTTGGATTTCTTCTGTGAGTTACTTTTCTATCACATGTTCTTTATCTTGGTGAATTTCTATGATTTTTTAGTACCTTGGATACAGATACTCTAGTACTTACTTGTATGGCATGTATGATTTCCCAGTTCTTGGCTTCTCCTTTTGGAATATTTTTATAGTGATTTTTTATCTTGTGTGTTGGTGATTGAACATAGGGTCATGGGCATGCTAGGCAAGTGCTCTTACTGCTTGAGCTTTCTGCCCAGCCTGATACTGATTTTGATACACAGAAATCTTTCATTTTAGGGTACTTATTAATCTTCTCCTTTGTACTTACAGTATTTCTTGATTGAAAAATGTCCCTACCTTGAGGATATCACAATTTGCTCAGCTATTATCTTCACAAGGTTTCTTAGGCCTTCCATAGCTCCACCAGAAATTCTTTTTTGTACAGGGTTTGAAATCTGGCTGAACAAGTCATCTTACCTCATTCCTCTTTTATATGAATGCATTTGCAATTCCTGGTCTTTTTAGACCTTAGTATAAAATTTAGGAACCATTTGTCAAGTTTCACAAAAATACTTTTGGTATTTTAATCAGGATAACATTGAATAGATTACGAAAATTAGACATTTTGACAACATTGAGTCTCCAAATCTACTAGTAGCTTGTATATATATGTTTATATTTACTTAGGTCATCTTTAAATATTGTAAAGTATAACAGGCTTCTAGAAATATTGCAAATTTTTTTAGTTTTAGGTCCCACTTAATATTTAATGATACTGTAAATGGCATCTTTCTTAAATTTTGTGTTGCTACTGTACAGAAATATAATTGATTTTTATATATAGCTATTTTAAATTCAAAGAACTTGCCAAACTGTCCTATTAATTCAAATGGTTTACTCAGAGATTTTTTGAATTTTTTCACGTATGCAGTCATATCTACAAATAATGATAATACTGTTTCTTTTCATTCTTCTTTCTTCTTTCCTCTCCTTTTTTCCTTGCCTTCTGTTGGGTAGGGCTTTTAAGACTTTTAATAAAAATGCTGATTGTAGGCATCCTCCTCTTCCCTGAACTGCAAAGGAAAACTTATGAAGTGTGATTTTGCTGAAGGTTTTTGTAGATATGCTTTATTATTATTAAGGTTTTTTAATTTGCAGAAAAAAAGATTTTATTGAATGTTTTTTTCTGCATCTGAGGTTCCCTTTTAATTTATTGTAATGTTTGTTGTTATATTAATTTATCATTTCTTAAAGTTTTAAAGTTTGCAGCAAGCCTTTTGTTACTGGAATAAACTCTTCTGTATCATGATGCCTACATTCTTGGAATTAGTTTGTTCAAATGTTTAAGGATTTTTCATCTGTATTTGTAAGAGAAATTGGTTTGTTTTTTTCTTCATAGTATTCTTGTGTGGGATTTATTTATACAATATAATTTGTATTATAGTATGGATTAGGCAGTAGTCTTCCTTTTTCTGGTCTCTGGAAATTTGTCGAAGATTGGATCTACATCTTCCTTGAATGTTTGATAAAATTTGCTGGTGTAGCCGCCTAAGCCTGGAGTTTTATTTTTTGGGAAGAGTTGGATGACTGCTGCAGTTTCATTTTTGGTTATGGATATAATGTTCTGTTTCTTTGTGTCCATTTTGCTCTTACATTATATTTACATAAAGTTGTTCATATTATATTTTCTTTTTTTAATTTCTGCATCTTCTGTAGGGATAGTCCCTTTTTCTTTCCTTATATTCATTATTTATGTCTTTTATTTGTTTTTCCATCATTTTTACCAAATATTTTTCAAAAAGAAAAATTTGGGGTATTTCTGTTGTTCTCTATTTTATATTGGTTTTGCATTTCATCAATTTTTGGCCTGATTTCTTTCTTTCTTCTACTTTCTTGGCTGATTTTTGTTTTTGTTTTTTAAAATTTCCTCAGATGGATACTTAGTTAATTTAATTTTTAAGCCATTTTCTTTTTCTTTATTTAAGGTTTTACGTTTCTCTTTTAATAATGTTCACTAGTATAAGATTTTAAAAGTAGTGTTTTTACTCTGATTTAGGTCAAAATATTTCCCAATTTTTTTGTTTCATTTCATTAAATGTATTTTTTATTTTGTAAGACTGCAAATCGTTTTGTTATTATTTTCTAACTTTGTTATGGTCACTGCTTTTAACTCTTTTTCATTAAAACTTGTTTTATAGCCAGTTTTATGGTTAATTTTCTAACTTTTCATAATACTTGAAAGAAATTATGTTCTATAGTTTGAGAGTACAGTGTTCTATATTCTGTTAATTTTTAACTGTTTGATATATTAATGTTCTGGTTTATGCCTATCATTCCTGTGTCTCTTTACCTTCAAGTGTCTCTGATTAGATGATAAATGATAAGATGTTAATGTTAAAGGTTAGAACCACTCATATTAAAATCTAAAATAGTGTACAATTCTTACTAACTCAGCCAACATTCAGTGTTTTACTAAAGATCATATCTAGTTATTTAAGACGTCCATCGCTGCCCACCTCCAAAATAGAGTAAGTATAAGTTGTAGAAAAGGAGGAGATACAGTTTGTATTTTTTCCTAGAAAATATTGTAATCTATGTGGAAAACTCTAGAATGAATGTTCAAACTAGTATTGAAGTATACATATGAAGATCTGAATAAAGGGAGAAATACACTAGTGAATGGGAATGCTCTAGGAGAGCTATGGAAATCTTTCTCAAATTTTTTGTTACTTTCAAGCAATTTTAATTCAAATCAAATGATTTTTACAGAACTTGACAGATTGACTCTAAAATGAATGCTGAAGTTTATAAATCTAGTCAAATTACAAGATTACTTCTGAGAAAAAGATATTATAGAGATATAGAGACTTCCATTACCTCGTGTATCAATGCTAAATATAAAATTGTACTAATTAAATGAGTATATCATTGTCAAAGAACATAAAAATAAGTAATTGGGCCTGATGGAGATTTTAGGAGGAAATCTGTTATATTATAACTTGACATATGAGAGGAAGATTCCAAGTCCAGGGGGAAAATGATAATAGACACTAGACTTCTAAATCAAAGAACAGAGAAGCAAAGCCAAAATAAAAAATATGGGCCCTTGCCTCCTAACAGTAACACAATGTTCTAAATGAGTGAAACCAAATAAAAATTTAAAAAAAATTACAAGAAGGTAGGATTTTTGTGACCTCAGAGCAATGTGTTACTTGAATTGGACATAAGGAATGAGTGATAATAAAGATGCTTCACAAATTTGTTTACATTTAATTAAAAAATTTGTGACAATTGAAATGGAGGTGGTGGACTGGAATAAGAAAATACAATAGACATAGAATTAATATCCAAAACATTTATAAAAAACTTATAAATGAGAAAAGTTTTAAAAAGCAATCTAACAAAAAATGATTAAAAGATGTAACTGGTGATTCACCAATGGGAAACCTAGGAAAGGTCAGTAAATCAATGAAAAAGCATTTGACTTTACTGGTAAATAGGTCACCCTGTAATAATGATAATGATAATAATAATAATAAGAGATAGATTAATCAAGTTGCTTGATTTTTTTTTTTTTTTTTTTTTTTTGTGGTACCAGGGATTGAACTCACAACCTTGCGCTTGCAGGGCAGGCGCTTAAGCCACTGAGCGAAATCCCCAGCCCCAAGTTGCTTGATTAACCAAAAACTGACCTTGAGTACATCTGGAGTTACAGAGAAACAGAAACTCTCCTGCTCTATTGGTTTATGTTTTTAGGATAGCAGTAAGTAGAGCAGTTTGTCATTGCCTAGTAAAATACAGAATTTAGTTTGTGTGTTAATTGCCAAATTATCTAATCTACATAAATGATCATATATAAGCACAAAGACATATCAGATGTTGTTTGTAATAGTATGCCTTAGAAATAATGTAAAATCCCACCAAAAGATATGCAATAATAAAATGTATTCCTAGAAAATATATAACAACATTTATAAAATTGGCTTAAAACCGTTAATGTCAAACTTAAAATTGCAGGAAATGATCATATTTTCATATTATAAAATCATGTATATAAAGTAAAAATAGCAGACACACAGCATGGCACTCTTTTATTGAGTACACACATATGTACACATATACATACACACAGAAATGCAAAGCTATCCAGAAATGGAAAGGCACCAAATTCGTGGTTGTAGTTACACATGGGGAGGAAAATGGAGGAAGGGATTTGAAGTATAAATGAACTTTACTTCATCTGAGATGTTTATTTCTTCTACTTAAAAGTACTTGAAGCAGGAACAAGATCTTAAGGATGTTTTCCTTGCTACTTCTATTCAGCAGAAAACTAAGGTTCTAACTAGACCATTAGGCAAGGAAAATAATGTATCCAGATTGGTAGGAAAGAATGAAAACCTCTCTGGTGACAGGCTGCATGACCTTATGCATAAAAAATTCTAAGAAACGAAAAAGCTACTAGAACCAAGAAAATTCATCAGGGTTTCAGATACAAAGTCAGTTTACAAAAAAAAAAAAAAAATCAGTTGATTTATCTGCATTAGTAATAATATGAAGGAAATTAATAAAACTTCTATTCACAATATTGTTAAAAAGAATAAAATATTTAGGAAAAAATATAATGGAAGAAATGCAAGACATACCTTAGAAACTACAAAACATTGTTAAGCAAAAGTCCAAACTAAGTAATGAAAAGATATTTTGTGTTCATGGGGAAAGACTAAATATTATTAAGATGCTAATACTCCCCCCCCCGTTGATCTATAGATTTAGAGTAATCATTATTACAATTTCTGCTGGTTTTCTCCCCTCAGAAATTAAAAGTTGATTTTAAAATTCATGTGGAGACAAAAGACCCATTACAGTGAAAATAAATTTGAAAAAGAACAATACGGAGAACTTAATGTTTTCCTGTTTAAAACCTGCTGCACAACTATGGTAATCACCATACGTACTATATAAGAAGAGATGTAGGGTCAAGGCAATGTGTTGAAAGTCCAAAATAAGCTCTTACATTTATGTGAGTTGATTTTCAACTAAGTTTCGAAACAGTTCAGCAGGGGAAAAGCAGGGATCTTCAACAAGTGGTGCTCAAGCAACTGAATATCCCCTGGCAAAAGAATGAATTTGGATCCCTACACAAAAATTAAGTCACAGTTGATCATTAACTTAAATATAAGCTAAAACTATAAAAACCTTAGGAAAAAACAACAGGAAAATCTCCACGATCTTACATTTGGCACTAATTCCTTAGTAACAATAACAAAAGTACAAGCAACAACATCCAAAATTGTTACGTAGCCTTTATCACATTTGGAAGTTGTATACTTCCAAAAGCATGACCGAGAAAGTAAAAAGAAAACCCAAAACTTGGGGAACATATGTGCAGATCATGTGTCTGGTAAGGGACTTGTGACCAGCATACATAAACATCAGTAATATGAAGACAAACCAAAAAAATGAGCAAAGTTTTGAATAGAAGTCTTCCTGAAATGATAGGTGAATGGCTAATAAGTATATGAAAAGATAGCTGCTCAATATCATCATTAAGGAAATATAAATCATAAAACCACAATAATTGCTACTTCATACTCACTAGAATTGCTATAATAAAGACAGTAACAAGTATTGGTGAGGCTGTCAGAGAAATTGGAACTCTTATATAGTAGGAATATAAAATGTTGCAGTTACTTTGGAAAACTAGCAGTTTCTCAAAATGTTAAACATAGAATTGTTGTAGAAACCAGTAGTCTATATCCACATATAACTGTGTACAGAATGTTCATACACCATTATTCAAAAATAACCTAGAAATGAAAGCAACTCTAAATTTGCATCAACTGATGAATGAATATGTGGTACAACCATAGAATATTATTTGGCAATAAAAAGAAACAATAGTGATACATTTTGCAACATAGGTGAACTTCAAAAAAATGCTAAAAGCAGCCAGACATAAAATACCACACTTTCTATGATTACATTTATATTAAATATCAAGAGTAGGCAAATTGATCAAGGTAGAAAGTTAGATTAGTGCTTGCCTGAATGTGGGGGTGGAAATGGGCTGTGACTGCGAATGGGAACAAAGATCCTTTTTGGAGTGATGGAAACATTCTAAAATTAGGTTGTGGTGATGCATGCACAGCTTTGTAAGTATACTGAAAACCAAGTGTACACTTAAAATGGATGAATTTTGTGTTATGTAAATTATATCTCAATAAAGTTGTTCAAAAAACTCCTTGAAGCAAATATGAAGTATAAAGGTTTCAATTCTCACTGGTTGGAATGAAGGTTTTCATTATAGGTTCTAATTTCTCTATTTTTAATATTTCTCTATAACAAAACTCAGATATCATAAGTTTCTGGGCCCTAGTTTCAAATTAGATAAATGTCTAAACTTAGTCTCAATTAGATTCTTAGCTTCAGATACTGACAGTTGTCTCTATCCCCAAGGGAAATGACTAGCTCCTTAATAAAGTACTCTCTGTGAAGCTTATTATTATGCATGGCAAACTCAACTCTTAGGCCCTGATTCTTAAAAGCAAATCAAGTATAACTATAATTAATACTCTTAGAGAGGGAAGAGAAAATCTACAGCCATGGGAAATATTTTTACAATCTTTAATAAAAGGAATATTCAGAGAATAAGAATAATTGCTGGAAATTAAAAATAATTGTTAAAAGGCTTGGCAAGTAACAGAAAAAAGTACTAGAAAATAAGAGAAAGAAGATAATTCAAAGACCAGTCAAAAGGTTTGATATCTAACTAATTGTATGTACATATGTATGAGAGAAAGAGAACAAAATGTAATGAAAAAGGATACATTTAAAAATATGAACCAGTTTCACAGCCAGGAAGACATTGTCTTCTATAATGGAAGGCATAATAGTTGACAAGACAGATTTACCAGTTATATCTTAATGAAATCTTAGAAAGTGAGGATCAAAGTAATACCCTAAAAGTGTCCAGAGAATTAAAATGGTCTAAGAAGGATCAGAAAACAGATTGGTTTTGGATTTTGAGAAGATAGAATTCAATAAAGGAGTATCTACAATTCTGAAAGAAAAAGATGATTTTGAGAGTAGAAAAAGACATTTTCAGGTGAGCAAAATCTGCTAAACAGTTACGATATTTGTAGTCACTAGATAACTTTAAAATTTTCTTTTTATATCTGAGAAAAGTTCACATTATGATTCCTACTGTGCCAAAGTGGAAGCCACAACTCAAGTTTTCCAGCATCTATTACTAAAAAGGCATAGGTATGTCCTAAACGTAGATTATGACCCAGGAGGCTCTCCTCGTCAGACATTTCCGCGAAACACTGGAGTTGAAGAGATTCAAGGATGTAGATTTTGCAGAGGATCTTGCCTTGACTGAGGGCGGTAGGAGACTGACCCTTCAGGGGCAGAAGCGGCATGGATTCTGGGGCAATGTGCCTTTGGTGAGAAGAGATACATTTAATACCTCCACATACTTTGTTAGCTAAGTTGGGTATAGCTCCTGACTGTACAGTCTTCAAACCCTGTTCTCTGGTCCTTTTGGAGATTCCCAGAGCTACTCAATCTTCTAATGAAGCTTTTAAAAATACTCCAACACAAATGAGTAAACAGGAGAGGGACTGAGGTGGAGGAGCCTAAGCGATCTACCAAAATAGAGAAAAGTAATACTCTGGATTATGATGGATGTAAGTATGCCGGCATGTGGGCTGTGCAAGGAACAAAAGACTAACCACGCCAAATTAGACCAAGCTCCAGGAAGAGCGTTTCTAAAATGGGAAACCTGCTTTAGTATTTGGTGTGTTTTATGCATTTAGAAGATTTAAATTTCTGGGAATGAATTAATATGTATAAAGCAAAACCAATGGAGGGCCGGGGGTTTAGCTCAGTGGCATAAGCGCCTGCCTTGCAAGCGCGAGGTCGCGAGTTCAATTCCCAGTACCAAAAAACCCCCATACAAACAAACAAACAAAACCCACCTCCCAAAACCCCAAAATAAAAATGACAGAAAGCAATTCTGAGCTACAGGATAAATATTTATACACGAATGGTGATGTAATCACAGTACATTACAAGACCCAGCAGTGACTAATTCTACATGGTAAAAACTAAGGCATTTAATTTAACTAAAAACTTTGATGCAGCCGTATTAGGAGCAGAGAAAGGTAGTCTATATTTAATGGGGTAGGAGAATGAAATCTATATAGTCTGGTTATAGTTGCTAAAATTGCAAAGGCTAAAAACAGGAAGAACAAAATAGGAGAAACAGCTAGAATGCATGGTGACTGAATGTGAGGACTAGGAAGGGGAAATACATTGGTCAGGGTTCTTTTAGTTACATACTATAGAATTCACTCTATTTAGTTTAAGCCAAGGGAATTGTTATTTAAATATTGAGTAGTTTACAGAATCTCTGGGATAGTCCAATAACTAGACTTACATGTTACTCAAGTATTGTATTTATAGTTTATTGACCATTCAAAGAAGGAAATATTAGTAATTACTTCATCAACTATGTATTCTTATGGAAGATATCTGGCTGCTGTCTTGCTGCTACTAGATACCACTATTGATGCCGTAGTATACATCCAACAGATGAAAGTAAATAGAAGTGACTCACATTAGGTAAAAAATTCCACGCTCAATTTATTATGTCATAATAAATTGTGAATCATAATATGGTGCATAAGTTTCTGAATTTAAAGGCCAAATTCCAACTTCAAGGTTTATGCTATTTATACTTGATGCTTCCTGCCATGAAGCAACTCTGTAACTACACTTCTGGATGTTCCTAAATAGTTGGTCTATGCAAAATGTTGGCATTTGTAGGTGCAAAGGGCACAGCAAAAGCCATTCTTTTACCTTTTCTGTGCTATGAAGCTTATAAAGAAATGAATATTAAAGCTTGGCGGGGGCAGTGTTAGGCAGATGTCTTGGAGAAAGAAGCAAACACATCTCATGGAAGAGATTTGTTATCTTAGGTAAGTGCCCAGTAGGGGTTAAAGTTAAACACATTCTGGAGAGCTCCCACCTCAATAATTTGTATTAAATACCAAGGAAATGGTCCAGGCAAATAGGGCTGCCCAGAGTACAGAGAACAGAGAACAGGATCCTCATTAAAGTCTAGGACTGGTAGAGAAAGGTTCCTTACATAGCAAAGCCGCTAGAAGGCAGGGTTTATAATTTAAAAGGAGGATGGAGAAGTTACGAAAGGAAGGAAGGAAGACAGAGTCAGGGCTGATGAGTAGACTATTTGACTACAGCCAAGAGTTTGCATAAGGAAGTATCAAGAGACACATTTGGGAAAACAAAAAGCAATAAAGATGAGAATCAGCAATCATCAGTCATCAGTCATTTTTTACTACTTTCCAAAACCTCACTAAGTAATAGTAACAGGATTTTGTTTTAAGAAATAAGCGTGCGAAGATAAAAAGTGATAACAGAGACACGGTAGTGGCAAAACTTGGAGGTTGGAAAGCATATGGAGAAGCATAATCTGATTTATCAGACCCTGAAAGTCAAATCCTAGATGCGCAGGAACAAAAGCCAAGAAGCAACACAATTTTATCTACAGAACTCAAAAGGCTTAGGATGTCATGGCATTGGGTACCTCTGGAAGTGGCTGTTTAAATGAGGATGAGGATGATTTGTTGAAAGCCTAAGAAACGTGGAGTCCCAAGTCCCCATGCTCAATCAGAAAGCCAGTTAAACTGCCATTCTCTGACCCTGGCAAAAGATTGAGCTTCATTTTGTATAGCGAGTGGGAAGGTGGTTTCTGGACTGGAAATTTCCAGGAACTATTGAGAGTGTAATCATCATGGGGAAAGCACATTAAGCAAACTTTACAATTTGGATACTGGAACTTTTAGGCCTTTCCCGCTTTCCTTTTGGTAGGGAATCCAGACCTGTTGCCTCTAGGAGAAAGGCTGAATTGCTTGGCTGCAAGATACTAGCATTGGGGCTTCACTTGGAAATCAACTAGACAACTATGCAGGGAGACATCTTCAAACCCAGCCATGCACCTCCAGCTTCTAATAAACTTATGAACTGTACTTCTATATACAAACTATACTGTATGGGCCAAGAACCCATACAGTATAGTGAGACATTTGAGAATAAAACATTTGAGTCTTAAATGTGACAGATTGAGACTGGCGGGAAAAGGGGAATTTCAAAAAAACAGACCATATAAAAAAAAAAGAAACTCCCCAAAGCACTGGTACTTTAATGTTTTTCAGAGGAATGAAAGAGAAAATGCACCCACAAAATAAAAAATAAGAAAGAAAAGAAAATGTATTTACATGTATACCAAAACAAATGAAAAAGCCAAAACCTACCAAACAAAAATTAAGGGCACAGAAATGACCCACTGGAAATTTAAAATTTTGCAAGAGAAATGAAAAAGACAAAAGGAGTTTTGCAAGATAAAGATGAGTAATGATTTGTTAGTGTTTTTTTGTTGTTTTCTTTTTTTCCTTGGAATTCTGTATTGTTGCTATCCTTTTTTCTGTTTTTGTTTTTTTTTTCTCTTTTAAATAAAAAAAGAGAGAAAATTGACAGAAAGAAAGATGAAAATTAGAAGTCCAACCTATGAGCTGCCCAGTATCCAGTTAATAAAAGTTATATACAAAGGAAAAAAGAGCACAACTATACCAAAAAAGTAGCTCAAAATTTTGCATCAAAGAGCCTGATTTTTAGATAAATTTTAAATAAAATTTAAAAACTTGGCACAAAGAACAGTTTACCTGTAACTAGGAAACAGATTTGTATCCTCCTCAAATCTATGCCAATACCCATAAAACAATTTTAGATGCCAGTAAACTCACTAAAAAACAATTAAGCAGGCAAAAAGGGAAAACATTAACATTTATAAGCCTCTATATGGAGAAATATATTCAGAAACTTAAAAAACTGAAATATATGTCAGGACCGAGAATATATGTCTGGCAAGCACAAGGTCCTGAGTTTGATTCTTGGTTCAAAAATATATATGTATGTATGTGTCAAAACATTTATTAAATTAAGTGAAATTAAAGATATGTAAATAAGTGGCAAGTTGATGAAAACTATTAACACATTGACATTAATATGTAAACTTTTCATATAGGGAATATAGAAAATAGTCATAATAGATGACAAAACACACTAGGACCATATTAGAGAAAAATGAGCAAAATATATAAATGAATATAATAAAATCCAAAAGGCTAATATTCATAAAAAATTAATCTTAGTTGTAATTCAATAAATGTAAATTACAATTTCAACTATACTTTTTCACTCACCAAGTGAGTAAAAGATTTTCTTTTTCCAAAATAAGATAGCTCAGGCATTGAAGTTTATTGATGCATGCCCGTAATTCCTGCAGTCTCAGAGGCTAAGGTAGGATCACTGCTGGAGCTTGGCCTTGGCAACTTAGCTACCCATAAAGACCTTGTCCCAGATAAAACATAAAAAAGGGCTGGGGGAGCTGAGGATTTAGCTCAGTGGCTTAAGTGCTTGCCTGGTAAGCGCAAGGTCATGAGTTCAATGCCCGGTATCAAAAAACAAACAAACAAGCAAACAAACAAAAAACAAAACAAGACGGCAACAAGACGGCTGGACATGTAACTCAGTGAGGTCCCTGTGTTTAATCCAAAGTATTGCAAATAAAACCAAACAAGTTTGCTCAATATTGAGGATGTAAAATGATAGATTCTTTTTGGAAAGTTTTAGTCTATGTTTTAGAGATATTTGCTCAATATTGAGGATGTAAAATGATAGATTCTTTTTGGAAAGTTTTAGTCTATGTTTTAGAGATATTAAATATTTAATCATTAAAAAGTCTATAAGTATGTACTCTAAGGCATTTCATTCATTCAATCAGTATTTTACTGGATATACTGTTTTATGTACTGAAATATGGGATCAATATTTAAGTATAAATGATTAGCCATAATGGTGGAAAAATAAAAATAAAATACTAATAAGGAAATCACTTGTCTCCATAAAATAGAATTCTTTCCACTATTGAATACTGTGACTTATAACTTACTTTCAGAGAAGGATAAATATACTTATTTTCTAGTGCTGAGGATTGAACCCAAGACTTTTGCACTGAGCTACATCCTCAGGCCTTTTTAATTTTTTTGAGGCAGGGTCTTGTTAAGTCACTAACCCAGCCAGGCTGGGTGCAAATTTGAGATCCTCTTTCTTTAGGTTCCCAGCATAATGGGATTGATTACAGGTGTGTACCACCACAGCCAGCTAAGACTAATTAGAAAAGAAAATTTTTAACTGTAGCATTTAGATATTGATGAAGAAACAGTGACTAATGTCTGAGGCGTTTTGCCACCAATCCATCTGAAGTAATAAATTTGAAATATCCTGTAATATGCAACTTGAAAGACAAAGGCACTTTCCTCTTATGCTATATTTTGAGTATGGGCTGCAGTGAAGGGGCTTTTAAATTCACCAGTTTCATTTCTCACTTTTCCCAGTTTAACACACACACGGACACACACACACACACACACACACACACAGGGACACGGACATGGACATGGACACGGACATAGAGCAGTGACATTTAAGAGGCAGGACTTTTAAAAGATGTGGAAGAAATGCAGTATTCTAGTTCCAAGAAATCCTTCAAGTTTAGGGACCAATTTTGTTTATTATCACTTCGATAGGAAGAAAATACTTTCTTTAGTTGTTAGAACTGTCAAGTTTCCTTAGATGAATTCTGTGTTACTGTGGTCACTATGGATAAGGATAAAAGGATGAGGATCTGAAGTGACAGCAATTATTCTCTACTGGTAGCTTGTGGTTCCACTTGATAGACACAAGATGACAGTCTCGCAGTAAACATTTGAAACTCACAGAGAGGAGTGACATGTTTGGCTGGAATGCTAAACACTGTCACTGTACTTGGAAGATTGTGAGCAGTTTTGTTGTGAGCAGTTACACTTATAAAACCAGATTAGTTCCTTTTGATGAACAACATCTGAATACTAAATAAGGGATGTTGCTTCATTCTTAGAGTGTTACAAATATGAGGAGGAAATAAAATAGTCTATAAACAAATAGAAAGTGCTGAACTCAAAGCTTATTTTAATTGTATATTGAATATGAAATGGGCTTATGTGATAGTAATAGTATGCTATTATTTCTTGGGGGAAAGACCCTCAGCACAGTATTTGAGTTTCTGATATTTAACACTCCTAAATTTTCTATTTTCAGATGGGCAATTTTCAGATGAAGAAGAATGAAATATGTGATTATGTATTCCAAAATGTTTGATGATATATTCCTAAAAATTGTAATGAATTAGTTGTATAATAATTTTTAAGATTAAAAAATTAGGGTGAAGTGGGGAGACTATATGTTATACATGTAATCTTGGCATTGTGGATCCCCCAGCCTAGCTTGAGTGGGGATGGCTGTGAGTAGGTGAAGCAGGGAAACTTTATTCCTTCGTTTCTTGTATAGCGAGGGTGAAGAGCGCACAAGGAACCTTCTTGAAGTGTAATGACTTTGGGATCTCATAATAGACTATCATGGGTTCCTCTGTCACTGAGAGAGAGATGTCATTGGCAATGGTGACTAGGATTACTATCATCAACATACACAAAGACATCTAAGACAAAAAGTTGACTTCTGGAGAAAAATAACCAGTTTGTGCTTAGCAGGTTGACTTTCAGGGCTCATTGGACCATTCAAGATGAAAAAACAAAGGAGAAGTAAAGGAGGCCTTAAGCATTAGAGAAAGCTATGATAACACATAGCGCCGTAATAGCAAATGCCAGGAACATAAATAGGATACTTAATGGGAAAAAGAAAATTAAGAGTGATGAGAACTGAGCTTTGGACAAGTCTGCATTTATGTGATAGGAAGTGGATGTAGAACTAGGGAGAAAGGGAAGAGGAATGTTAGTGTCCTGCAGGTCAGAAAGGGGAGATGTCTCGTGACCAAGGATATGGAAAGGTAAATGGCACAGCCTTTGGGTGGCAATTTGATGATACTGGGAACAGTTTGGGTAGTGTGATGGAGCCAGATTCAGAGAGGGAAAAAGAAAGATAAAGAAATAGGTTCATGAATGTAAACTTTATGTTTTTGACATGTTTGGTACTGAAAAGAAGGTGAAAGTAGAAAAAGAACAGAAGCTTAAGTCACGAAAAAGACTGATGACTAATGATTTAATGAAGAGAAAAATCATCATGATTACTTAATTGACCATAGTGCTGGAGTATGTGGAAAGTACTCATTTAGGGACTTCCAGGAGAGAGACCAGCCCTGGAAAGAAATGTCTTTCCTCTGTTTTGCAGAAAGCAGGAAGAAAGATGGGATGAGGCCAAGGAGACAAGGCAGTGTCTTGCAGATAGCCTCACTTAATTATTTCCCTAATAAGTTTTTGAGTGCCTACAGTGTGTAAGGTACTGAGATCTGGAAAACACATTTATGGACAAGGCAGATCATGCCCTCAAAATATTTCTATATGGAGGATAATACAGGTACAGACATAACTCAAGACTGAGAAAACAGACCATTGAATTAAATATAAATTTTTCTCCTCCTTGATTTCATCCTTCATAAAATAGAACACTGACAGTACCAACATAATGGAATACTTGTGAAGTTTGAATAGGAATGTATATAGAAAGTACCTAGTAAAAAACATAACAAAATCAAGGACTAACTAAATGTGCCATTACTGTATACAGCATAGAAGTGCTAAGTGCCAAAAGAGAGCTATAGGAGATAAAAGAGATATGGTGTTTTGACAAGGTGGTAAGGGAAGAGAAGAGCCAAGTGTATCTATTTAGGGAAGCAAAGAACTTTAGGAACTGAGAAGGAAGGAATATTATTATAGAGAGAATGTGGAAACAGGGAAACAGTTTGAAGTTTAATACCATAAAGTCAAAATTCATGAAGATTTCAAGAAATCAATTTTAAAAGAGAGCTAAAGATTTACCTAGTTTAAAACTCTGTTTTAAGTATCCTATTCTTTTTGTAACTTATATTTCTCAGGTCCCCAACAGCATTATTTAACCTAATGCAGAAATTCAACACAGAAAATTGGGTATTGTTTCCCTCTCCTTTACATCCTCATGTTCTCATTTTATTTTTTATCCACATAGTTTTAATGGTCCATGCTTATGATCATTCTGTTGGTCTTCCATCGAAGTTAATAGCACCTATGTTCCTCTCTTTGTGCATCATACTTGCCTGGGAAAACTCGGACTCTAGACTGAACATTTACTATTTGTTTGTTTCATATCTTTTAGATTGCCCTTCTCAATGAGAAAAAATTGTATCTTGGTGGACATGTCTGTGTAGGGCTGCTATGAGTTTTTTCAAGGCATGGGAAATTCTCCAAAGTCATACAACATCCGTTCAAAAATGTCTGAGCCCTATTCTTTGTGCTTTATTCACTATCCTTTCTTTCCTTCAAATTTTATTTTCTGGATATTTCAAATGAATATTTAGCTTATTCATTTTCAATCACTCATTTTTCCCCTTTTAATACAATAAAATGTGTCTCTTATTTATCTTTAATGGTTTTTGCCCAAATTATATTTTAAACTAACATACAGAAGCCTGTGAAAATAACCATAATTTGATGAATTATCACCAGAAGTTATGCAGATGGGCATGTAACCCGCACCCACGTTCAGAGCAGATCATCATTACTCTAGAGATCCCCGTTACTCCAGGTCTCTCCCTGCTACCTCTTTTTTGCAAAAGTAACTGCTACTTGGACTTTGAACATAGATTACTTTGTCTCTTTTTGATCTTCATATGAAGAGGATTGTGCAATAGATATTTTCTTAATTTTAACACTTTTGTTCAATGTAATCTTTATAAAATCTGTTCCTGTATTTTATGTAGCTTTTGTTTAACTTCATTGATAGACAGAATTGCATTGTATAAATATACAGTACTATACTGTACTTACCATTTGTAATGTTGATGGTCACTTGGTTTGTTTACAGTATTTAGTTGATAAAACTAATGCTGAAAGCATTCTTAGATGTGACTTTCAATCCACAGCCTTGCACATTTCCTGGGCAGATAGAACAATTGAACATAGCACGTCCAAACATTCCAGTGTAGAAGATACTGTCCAAATACTTTGCAGAGTGATTTGTAGTGCTTCACATCCCTTCTAGTAATGCATGAGAATTCCTAGTGTTTTGTTCCACATCCACATCATCACTTGTATTTGCAATCTTTTTTTTTATTTAGAGAAACGAGCCAAAAAAGAAAAAAGGATAGAAATAATACAGAATTTTAAAAAACCATAAGAAATCACTAGTTGATAAATTACATATTGCTAATTAGAAGTAGTTGTTCAAGTTACAAAATCAAAGCATAAAAAATGGACAATGACAGTAGAAACTATTCTGTTTGATGAACTAACTAAAACTTAGTATGATTATCTATCTTGCACACTTATACATACAGTTAAATCCTTTAGAACACTTTCTTTCCCTTTCATTATTACAATATCTATTACACATTTTGGTACTGGGGATCAAACTCATGACCTTGCACCTGCCAGGCAGGCGCTTATGCTGTTGAGCTAAATCCCTGGCTCTCTATTCTACATTTTGGATCTTATTACTCTTTCAGATTTTTATTATTATTTTTATACTAGAGAGACAGTACGATATTACAAATGTAAGTCTGACTTATTTCACTTATGAAGATAGTCTCAAGTTGCCTCCGTTTACCTATAAAAGCCTCAAGATCATCTTTTTTATAGCTGAGTAATATTCCATTGTATAAAAATACCACATCTTTTTCATCCATTTTGTGGTTGATGGGCATCTTGATTATTTCCAAGATGTAGCTATTACAAATTGTGCTGCTATGAACATGGGTGCACATATATCACTGTGATATGACCTTTTCAATCTTTCTGGGAAAATACCCAGGAGGAGAATAGCTGGATTCAATGGAACTTCCAATCCTAGTTTTTTGAGGAATCTCTATACTGATTTCCACAGTGGCTGCACCAGTCTACACTCCCACCAACAGTGGAGAAGTGTTCCTTCCCTCCAACTCCCCCACAGCCTCGCCAACATTTGTTATCAGTTGATTTCTTGACGGTGGCCATTTTTTCCAGAGTGAGATGAAATTTCAGTGCTGTTTTAATTTGCATTTCTCAAATGACCAGTGGTGGTGAACATTTCTTCATGTATTTATTTGCCATTTGTATGTCTTCATCTGAGAACTGTGTGTTCATCTCAGATGCCCATTTTTGGAGAGGGTCTTTGAATTTGGGAGCTTGATGTTTTTTCAGTTCTTTGTATGTTCTGGATATAAGTCCTTTGTCTGAGGGGTTGCTGGCTAAAATTCTTTCCCATTCTGTGGGTTTTCTTTTCACTTTGTTGGTGATTTCTTTGAAGTGCAAAAACTTTTTAATAAGGTGAGATCCAGTTGTATTTGTAGTTGTATTTGTAAAATTTTAGCTTTTCATTTAAATGAGAGTATCTCATTATAGTGTTTAATTTGTAGTCTCCCAATAATTCTTCCAAATATTAATTTTCAGTCTTTCTATATTCTTTCAGATTTTGTTATAGATACTTTCATGAGGACACACCGTGCTGTATTTGAGTCATCCACCCAGGTTTGGGTAATTCAGTAGAACTCAAGAGGACAGAGCCCAGTGCCAGCTGAGGAGAAAAGTTGCCAACTGAGTGACCATCATTATCTGGGTAGAGCTGCCTGGACAATAGTCATCAATCAAAAAGCCTAAGAAAGATTATTATTCCATTTGCAAATAAGTTGGCTAGTAGATATTGCTGCTTCATACCTACAGCAACTCAACAATTAAAAAGTAGCATTTTACTGCATCCTCAACTATCGAGAATCTATCTAGACATAGGAGCTTGCTTTCTGTTAAATTGGAACTATGAAATCTAAGAACAGATGTGCTCAGAATCCAAGCTGTAGCATAATGATATTTCATCCAACCAAAGAAGAGTTTAATGACTTTGATAAATACATTGCCTACATGGAATCCCAGGGTGCTCACAGAGCTGGCCTGGCCAAGGTCATTCCTCCCAAGGAATGGAGAGCCAGAGAGTCCTATGACAATATCAGTGACCTCCTAATAGCCACGCCTCTGCAGCAGGTGGTCTCTGGGCAGGCAGGTGTGTTCACTCAATACCATAAAAGAAAGAAACCCATGACCGTAGGAGAGTACCGACATCTAGCAAACAGTAAAAAGTACCAGGCTCCTCCCCACCGAAATTTTGAAGAGTTGGAGAGAAAATACTGGAAGAATCGCCTCTATGATTCCCCAATTTATGGTGCTGACATCAGCGGCTCCTTGTTTGATGAGAACACAAAGCAGTGGAACCTTGGGTGCCTGGGAACCATTCAGGATCTGTTAGAGCAGGAGTGTGGAGTCGTCATCCAGGGCGTCAACACACCCTACCTGTACTTTGGCATGTGGAAGACCACATTCGCGTGGCACACGGAGGACATGGACCTCTACA